>OZ024706.1:8086248-8125630 GCA_964016945.1 Microplitis deprimator
CAGTCTAGTTATCTGTCATATAATTTATTGATGATGTTATTTCTAAAAAAATTATAGTGCAAGAAAGTAAAAATATTATCATCCTGTGATAGTGATAGTCGGACTTTGAAGTACAAACCGTTCATTTGCTTAATATGGCGGACATCTTGTAAGTATTCGTTACTTAGAAAGTTATGAGGAAGTTGGCTGTAAGTCAACCCTTTAGCTTTTAAGAGTTCGGAAGCACCGCGGGGTATGTCAAGTAAAGAGGGCACAAATCAAAAAGCGCTGTGAATTCGTATACGTGCAATGTGAGTGTAGTAGTGTTACTGTGTATCACTTTCTATTAATTTTAACCCTACTTTGTATATGGTAACAGTGCCGTAGTTAGAGTGTTTACATGGCTAAGTTAAAAAACCTTTTTTTCCTATAATATGCCCCTGCGGCAAATGTTATACACTCACTTTAGTTTCAGAACGACCTCCTGGACATTGGGTAGGGTTCCAAGGTCAAGCGTTAAAGAATAAATAAAAATAAATACGAGAATTATTAACTCAATACACGTACCGTCTCCGTCTATATTAGCATTTCGCACTAAAGTGAAATGAAAAACTCAAAGATAACTGGCACATTTGCATTTATATGGCTACTATTAGAATGCTATGTTTATGAATACTAAGCGTCTATTGTATGGGTGGACGATAACAATCTTTCGAGATTTCTTATTATTTTATCTTTTTTTGTTGAGTTCATGTATATTTGCGTATCATTAAATTTGTTATGTAGAATTCAGAAATTCAAAATAACAAATAAGTATTCGCTGTGGAAAGTAATAGAGGTAACAAATAAGTAAGGCCTTGAAAATAAAGAAACTTCATTTACTGATGGGCATTTACAAAAAAAATAACGTTAGATACTAAAAGATAACGAATACAATACAACAATACCATATTTAGAGTAATACAGGCCTATCAATCTTGCGTGACCCATCTGGTTGCTTCTCCAAAACAGGGCACGTTCCATTTGGCTTCAGACGTCAATGTCGGGTGAAATCAGGTAAGTAGATGATCACTCATGATAAGAACGAAGGGTTCTTTAAGCATACTGTCTTTAGTAAAATGAAACTTATAAATCAATAGATTAAATATAAAACAATATCACCATTATTAATTTTTCGATTGATCTTGTATGTAACGCAAAGCATAATCTTCGGAATGAGGTTTGCGTTCCCTATCTCCGTCTTTACGCATCCAAATGCTGGAGCCAAATAACTCAAGTTTTGCCGACACACCACCAACTGAAATAGGGGCACCCACCGCTTTTTTGGAATATTTCAAATGCTCCCTAATGTCAGTCGTCAGAACACATTCTAGAGTCGCTGCTGGGTACTCGTTCCACTCTTTGGGTATGAAGCAAACTGATTTACCATTTGGACATTTAGAAGATGATGAAGACGGCAACGACGATGAAGCCATCTTAAGTTTGTATCAAGTATATAATAGTTGACTGAATCAACACTGACTGTATAAATATTTCTTGCAAAAAATAATGAGAAAATATCTGACGTCTACTCAGTACTGCCAAAATGAGACTAGTTATGAATTGAATGAGCTTTTATATATCCTGGCAGTGACCACTTCTAGAATAATAAATACTCTTTTATTAGCTATTAAGCGAGGGTTTGCACGTGAGAGGACTTCCTACATTAAATATTTTCATACTATTTATCTCTAAAAGTTTGTCAAATATTTACTATGGCATAATTTCTCTAATTTTATAACCGTTTTGTAAACTATATTTTTTATGAGTTTGCACAAAATTTGACAAGGACTCAACCCAAGGGCCTTACATCAAACACCCTATTCTCAACTTGATTATATTTATTCAAAAAAAAACCTCATAAGATAAAATAACTAAAATTGTACACTGAAAAAAAAATATTGCTGTAATAGCAATACCGTTAGGTTATAGTAACCATCTAAAGTTTGGAAAATCGTAGATTGTTAATATAGCAATACTTTATTTGCGTAAAGGCTAGATTGCTATTTTACCCATTCAATGTTTTGTTAAATGAACTATTTATATAGATGGTTGCTACAGCAATACGTATTGCTATATTAACAATACGTATTGGTATATTTACAATCCGGATTGCTATATTAACCATTTGGATTGCTATAATAGCAATCTATAGGAAACTTTAAAACAGCAATACCAAGTATGGGGAACATAACCAAAGAATATGGTTACATTGACAATAATTTTATTTAAAATTGAAGATAGTCAATGCAGCAATCTGGTATTGCCAAGTTAACGATACATTTTGTTATGACAACTATCTACCATTAGCAATACTTCAGATGGTTACGATAACCGCATTTTTTTTCAGTGTAACATAACTTTGCTCTCAACCCTAATGTCAGACGAGCTCCGATTTGAAAATTTATATTTCAACAATTAGTTCTGTTTTCCAATTATTAAAACTGACAGTTGCCAATAAATAATGCATCGTAAAAACTCTATCAAAGTTAATCAAGGTTAAATAAATTTAGAAAATTTTGAAGCTTGCTGTCGTAAAGACAACAAATAGTAAAAAAATAAAATGGCTTCACCTGTTTCAACATGCCTTCGAATATTGGTCAAAGTATGATAAAGGTCCAGAAAACTCATTTGCTGGGGTTAGTTCAAGAAAAATATGCGTCTTGCCAAATTTCAAACAAACTGAAGGTCAACACTAAAAATTAATACCACGGTAATGAACCGCCATGACCTATCCTATAATTGGAACGTTGATCCATTTTGGGATTTTGGATTCGCAAAGTGTTTCGGCGAGGTAATCTTGTCAATTAAAGGCTACTTATATCTTTTTCCTAGAACTGGTGTACTGTTTCACTGGCATACTCTAGGTACGAAGTGTAGTGCAATGGCCTTCTGCGCCCCGAAAATATAATTGGTTCCAGTAGAACAATAACTGATAAGAAACAAGTGTCCTATAACAAGTGTACCATTAACTGATAATGGACAAATGTCCAATGAAAGTTAAAGGGGCGTAGGAGTATTGTTACTTTAACTATTTGTTCAGCCTTCAAAACACATTGTTTTTAAAAATAGTTTCGCTTGTTTACAAAAAGCAACAATTGAGATTTGTAGTAAGTCAAGCATGTCAGACTTACTTGTTTATCCAGTTGCTGTAGCTAATTACCTAAGTGTGTGAATAATGACGATAAAAGCAAAGTCGAAAAAATTATAAACAATAAACAAGAGTGGAATAACCGGCAGAAGGTCGTACTTATATTAAACGCGATCTTCACTTCAAGGAACGCGTTAGATGAACAAGCAAACTTTGTTGAGGTACGCATTATTTATGCGGTCAGTAAACCCACTGACTTTGAAGTAGAGCCAAGGTTATGGCACACTTCTTATATATATTGAGCATCATAACTAACGATAGAGAATTTATTTTATGGATCATTCATTTAAAACGTGACAGACATAAAATGTGTAAAAAGCGCGAGCGAACAATTTTTGTATTGTTTTGAAATAGAATATTCTTAGCGGATGTATACATAAATTATAAGCTTAATAGCTATTTTACTATCGTAGAAGTGATTTATTTTATTGCAAGTCAACTGTAAATCATGATAAACAAGGGGTCATAAAAAGCGACGTATTCTTGTTGATGTAATAAAATCACAAGATGAATCTTGTAATAAATCATAAGATGAGTTATTGCGATTTGGAGTTTGTTTTTTATATATATCAGTTTGTTAGTTTTTAATGATTGAAGCGAACAAAACGCTTTCGTTTCTGTTTTTAGAATGAACTCCTAATTGAATAAACAACACACACGCTACTGATTATTATGATTTTTTTTGTAATGGGCGCTGGCTGTACGAATTGTGATATCGTACATTACTTCGTCTCGAGCATATGGAAAGCATTACAGTTTCCGTAACCATAGCAACGGAATGTATCCGACAAAAATATTTACGTATAGAATAACAATATTTGTATTTCATTTGATGAACTTCATCGAGCAAAGTCTATTATTAGTAATCCAAATATTGGAATGTGATTTTTTGTTCTTCTTCATTGAGTAAACATATTTACTTTGGCTGGGTGTGATTATAGTAGTTTTACTTTTTACATCTACTTATGACGAGAAAGGTATATAACGCTCATGCTATCGTTGGAAATCCTCAATGTTCCCCGAGCCGCATTCGGCGACGTCAACTTGTTGTGAACAATCGCGTTCCCCGCTATTGAGATTATTAAATCGAATAAATAATTGACTATTATGGAGGAAGAGTTTGCGACTATTGTGTACGTGGAATTAGCTCCAAGTATTTTGGTGCCCTACGAATGGCCCATTCGGGGCCTAGAAAATCTCGTGTTGTCATTGGTGAAAGAAATCATTGCACAGGATGACTCTGTAAGATCTATTCTACAAGTGAAAAACATACCAGCGAAATTAATCCGCCTCATTGACCGAAGTGGTGTGACTTACGTTTTTGAAAAAGTGCCCACAGAGTTAGTATTTTTACAGTGTTACGTCACTAAAGTATGTAATTAGAGGTAATATAATTAAGATGATTTTTTACTTTTTATTCCAGAGAAACGGTTGGCTCTTATGTTTATGATATAGTATTGCCTAAGGAAGAAGACAGTATTCGAGTGAACATGTATGGCGGAAGTAGCTTCGATAAAGGATCATGGCCAAATTACGCTACGAGCGTCCATCCGAGATTTAATAAGACATCCTATTACTTAACGCTTCCACAACTTCAGTAAGTTGCTATTTATAATCTATTGCTTGAAAAACCGCCTTGCCCATGTTTGTCTATATGTGGTTTGGGCTAAATACATATTATACTTACAGTGGGAAATGTTACACAATATGGATACTAACAAACAAGCATTGCGTCGACGCTTGACACGAAACATTCAGCAGTTAGTTAATTAATAGGTGTACTGAATAATTAATAAGGTCGTATTCACGAATTCGGGAGCATGTATATCATTAGTAATTTTGAACTTTTCAACAGGATGACTCACCGAAACCCTGAATGCAATCGCTATTGTGACCAGTGTGAATAGTGGCCCTGACACATCACAACTACGCGAAACAATTACGTAAGTTAACTATGGTGGAGAATCTGTTACTGGAATTGCAGGCTTTCTTCGTAATGGTCACCTTTGAACATCTTTACTTCAATGTAGCAAATCTCGGGGTTTGTACCCACGTTACTATGAAATTATTCTATTATTTGTCCCCTACAGCTAAAATTGGACACTTCAGCGATTACTGGAGCCCTCACCCACGCTTAACGACAGTGATCTCCTCTTGACCCCGACGTGTGGCTAGGAGGTTACCTATCTAAGAAGTGACCATCCTTACCACTACTTAAAATTGATGATTTCCAGAGCCATACACCGACCGCACCGCCATCAGCGTCACTTGATGTTTTTTATATGATGATGTATATTTTCTGTTACAGACAAAAGTGAGGTGTCGGTTTCATCCTACTTCTGGCAGCCATCATGACATCTGTTATCTTTAACTTGATATTGTCAATTACAGACTAAAATGATTTTTAACAAATAGATTATGGTATTTTTTCTAGATCTCTGCCGTGGTTGTAAGTTATAATGTACTAATGATATAAAATATAATGAATAAATAGTATTTACGTGTACTTATGTGGCTTTCATTTTGTAGTTTAGGAATAAGTCATACAAACTTTTAATCAACACTACATGTTTACTATTGCGTGATGTCATGACTACTCTTTCGATTGCTATGTTTAATAAAAGCTCTCGAGTATTCAAGTCAACGCGCCAACCCATGTATCAAAGTAAATATTTCAAGTACATCTAATTTCATTAACCGAAACATAAACTAAGGTATAGGAATTGTTTCGAAAAACCCACGCATTGAGCTAGTGAGGTGGTTACGCATGACAACGCGTTGAGATACTTTCTTACTTTTTGAAGTTACTTTTTTTAGTCATCAGAAAATCGTGCTCAATCATTGACATTCGTTGCACTAGAAAAACATAGTAATCCATGGACTAGTCAGTTTCCCAGCCGAACTTAGCTCAACGTGGTTCCTCGTCCAAAGCCGAAGAACTGGAATTGAATGATGTGTCTTCTAGCTGGTCATTAGGAGAATAAGCCTGTCTTTAAACTCAAAACATTTTATCAAATAATGTGTATTTGACTTTGGTAGTTACCAAAAGTTACTTGAATTATTTAAACTAAATAATTCATTTAATTTCACACTGGGGTTATGGAACAAGATTCAGATCTTTCGATTGATCAAAAGTGCTTCTTAAAATCATGTCTGCTTTATTTATTGATGATAATTGAAAAGGTAACGCGTGTCAGAGAACCCACTTGATACCTATATTATCGTTCAGTGCAACCTAATCAATAGAATTGATCTGTTTACAATTTCAAGCGCCGCCAGATTCACAATCAGAGGTCAAGTTCAGATGTTTTCCAACAATTATACTCCCAATGAATGTCGTTCACCTCAGATTTTTCGGAAGTATATTCAGTTCTCAATTATAACTAGCAGTAAATTTACTATCAAACATGTGTTGTGTATTCGGTATACCGAATTACAGCGAACAGTGTAAAGAAAAAAATGTATTTGAAGTAACCAAAAATATCTGGAGAATCTGACTTTGAACTTTTACTGAATCTGCCATATTTTACTAATTTTTATGGTCCATATGGCTTTGCGCACCGGTTTGTTTGCTATAATGACTTCGGAAAATTCCCAATAGTCAACAAGCTGGTGCTTTAGGGAAGTTAGAGTAATAATAAAATACAAAACTTCCAAAACAATAATCTATTTATTAATAGTTAACACTACACCACAAAATTGTAAAAAACGTACCAATAGAAAATTATAAATACAACTTTTAAGATAGACCTTGTTATCCAATAACTTCAATAATTGTACATCGTTTTAGTCGAAAAGCATAAATCCTAATAAAAGATCTAGAAACAAAAACATTAACGGCATGTTATCTAACACAATGTAACTATTTACGTGGACACTCACTATGCTCTGAACAAGACAAAGCATATTCACTAGGATGTGATTTGCATCACGGATCTCCGTACCTGCACATCAAAAAGCGACCGTTCCAGTACTATTATTTCGCTGCTATATCATCAATTTTCCCAATAGTGCCCTCTACTTATTTGTAATTATTCCAATGGTCATTGATGCTACTGCATAAGAGATAACTTACTGCCTTTTTTGGGTAGGCTTCCCACTATTTAGCCCAATAAGATTTTGAATGACTAAGTATTATTATACTATAATTAAGCTACGTCGGCGAACTTTGATTGAATTGAAATACACATTAGTAATTTCACAATGATTAACAAGATAAAGTCTTTGTTATTGACGTTCAGTCTACTATGAAACTTGAACGATTTTTATCCTTCTTATTGAGTTCTGCATCACTACTGTGTCAAATATCGAACGTATTGCTCGCGTTTGGACGGTTTTGGACATCTAGAACAGGAGAAAATCTTTGTTATAACAGTGAATTTAAGTCACATTATGCTTTTCTGTTTCACAGTGATGTAGAGATTAGATTTCCACGAGACATTAAGCACGAAAATGAATAAGTTACTTACGATCCTTCGTAGAGAATGTGATCCAAACTGATTTTGAAGTATTTATTCTTAGGATAACTCGCTTGGTCACAAGATTTACGCATCCATAAATGATAACCCAAATAAGTTAATTTCGCTGTTACGTCTGCTAAGCGTACTGTTGTTCCCTCAAACCGCTTGTATTCTCTCCATTGTTTGATTGTTTCATATCTTACTATGTTGATAATAAATTTTTCACCATAATTTTTCCATTCAATAGGCACATGAAGTAAATAATTTGACGGCATTTTTATAAAATAACACAATAGAACAAAGAAAGTGAAGCAAAAATTGGGAAATTCAGAATGACTAACGTCCCAACGAAGACTATTGAATTGAATGACACTAAATCTGGGGAATAAGAATGTTTAAATACACTTGATTAGGTATTGAATAATTAATAATAGAATTAACGGGGACAGTATCGAGGTTTATTCACGAAAGTTTTCGTATTGCTTAGAAATTGATCGACAAGTTGACTTTTCTCAGTTTAGATGTTACGATTCCATCAGTATATCGAAATACTTCTCTGGTGCTGTAAGGAAGCTGTAGTTGTAGTAAGACTTGCCATCCAATAACTTTAAGAATTCTACTTCGTTTTAGCCAAAAAGCATAAATCTTAATAAAAGATCTAAAAACGAAGACATTAACGGCAGGTTATGTAACACAATGTAACTATTTACGCGGACACTTACAATGCTCTAAGTGAGTCAAAGCAGATTCGCTGGCATGTGGTTTGCTTCGTGGATCTCCATATTGACCTTTAGTCTAATATGGGACATAAAAGATTTTTATTGAGTCTTACATCACTATTGTATCAGCTATCGATTGCACTGTAAACAAAAGGACAACTTTAAACATTTGAAAGGGATAACTTGATTGGTCACTAGATTTACGCATCCAGAGATAGTTTCCCGCATAAACTAATACTGCTGTTACGTCTACTAAGCGTATGGTTGTTCCTTCAGTTCGTTTGCATGTTCTCCATTGTTTGACTGCTTTATATCTTACTACGTCGACAAGAAAGATTTTACTATGAAAATTCCATTCAATTGGCACATAACACGTATACTTTGGCAGCATTTTTATAAACTAACACAATAGAACAAAGAAAATGGAGCAGAAGTTAAGAAATTTAGAATTACTAACGTCGCAACGAAGTTTAATTGAACTGATTGACAATAAATCTAGGTATCAAGAACATTTGAATATTTTTTGAAGTACTGAATAACTAATAAGAACATTAATGGGGACAATATAGGGTTATTAATCACACAAGTTTTCGGAATACTTTGATATTAACCTCCAGGTTTACCTTCTTTACCGGAGATGTTACAAATACATCGGTATCCCGAAATACTTCTTGGGGTCTGGATGATGAATTCTATCTTCTTATTTTTTTAACTCTTTAGTGCTTGACCTTGAAACCCTACTACATATTCAGGCGGATCTTTGTGGAACTAACATGAGCTCGCAGACCCCACGGCAGCGGCGTGTTATAGAAAAAAAGGATCTTTTTCTTTCAATATTCAACAGTCATGTAAACATTCTAAGCTACGGCACTGTTGCCATGCACAAAGTACGGTTAAAATGAGCGGAAAGGGGCATACAGTAACGTAACGTCTCTCACATTGCACGCATACAACTCCACGACGCTCTTTGATTCACACACCTCCCACTCGACCACTTAGGATTCGATTACCTAAAAGCTTCAGCAGCAACCCTAACTATTGTTGATTGCTTAAATATAAATGTTAATTCAACCGAGGGTCGGGTTTAGGCCAAATATTTGCATACGGCGTACGATGTTTACTATATTTGTACACACTCAAAAAAATGACGACTAATACTACGTTGCAGCGGCATTGATTCTCGTATTGCATGTTAGTATGTTAACCATTCTTATATCGTACTGTAATATTCATTATTGCCGATGGTAATAGCTACTATATTGGATAGTAATATTTCCAATATTGAAAAAGTATTCAATTTTGCCATCTGAGATAGTAATGATTATCAACTCGGAAAAAAGGATGTCATATCTGATAGGAAAAGATAATAGAAACGAATGCTAATAGTTAAGATGGGAGGTATAACCACTTTTTTGAGAGTGACCCGTATTGATTTATTGATCTAGCATGACTTACTTTTAAAGAATTATAATGAAGTTTTAATCGTTCATTAATTCTTTACAATTACTGATTATATGGTTTATTGATGACAAAATATAATAGCTTTTCAAATTGCTGACTGGAATCCCAGCTATATTGAGCTTGTATTTAATTCAAGAAAATATCTCATTTTTCATTACTGTTAATTTTTACTTACTACCAATGATTTATCACTAAAACACTTCTTGGCTTATTAGTGTACTTTATTAATTGGAAAATCTTCTAGCTTTTTCGATTATGAACAAAAATACTGAACAAAATATTTGGACATAGTACTGAAAATAATGACGTAATTATTCAGCAAAATGATAGAATTGAAGTTCACATCACGAACTTTTCTTATAATCTGTAGCAGGTCTCATTGAAAATTTCTCGCTGACAATCACCCCTAGTGCGATTTATGATCATTAGTATGAAATCTTCATACAATCGCTACCTATGGTACTAGGAGGGGGCTTCAAATCGAAAATTCCTATTTCAACGAAAGTTCAAAATCTAAAACTATTACATGAGACTCATCTACCAACACTTACATTTTTTGCGGAAACACATTTTTTTACGAGACATTAACGTTTTTAATATGTATCTCTGTACAGATTCGTCATTGAGAATTCTTGACAGCTTTTTCCTAAAATTTCATGGATAACTATGAAAAAACGACTTTTTCATAAAGGAATCTATGTAAGAAATCATGAACATCTGGATTCCTATACTGGGAACATATAAGAATCACATGATAGTTGAGTTTCTTGGTTCCACGTAAAATACTAATATCAGATACAATGTGTACCTGAATTCATAAATAGAAACACATAAAAGAAATTATGGATGCCTACGATCCCAAACTGGAGATCAACCCAGTCACGCTATGGGAGAGAACTCTATCAAAATCTATGCTGGATGTTCGCATGGTTTCCTCAAATAGGAAGCTAACTTTATCATGCATTATAATCATCAGTTTGAAATCAGCCACCTATAAATTCAAGCTAAACCTTCATAAGTCAATAATGTCATCATTCGACCACACAATTCGAAAATAATGTACTATTCCGAATGGAACAAGTTTTTAATTCGTATAATTGTATTTATTTAATTAAATGCCTAGGTCAATAAGTCGTCACAACATCGTAAAAGTTATATATCACTTGTTGATTTTATTACCTCCCATTTTACGACTCAATCCACTTAGGCAAATGAACGGTCTACACGTTTTACTGCTACATACAAATTGTCTCATTAGCCATATGAACAAAAATATATAGTAATAATCTATTTCAATACGACGCATACCATAAATGTAATAATTGATGGTCGTTAAACTGTCTAAAAATAAATTTCAACACCGTGCAAAAATCGGTTCTTCAAATTTTTATTGTTTTCTGTAGGAAAATAATTGTTCCGAGAAGTCGTAAAACTTTATTTAGCATAGGAATATATTTTAGATCCCTTATCAGTAGCTCGAACAACGTCTGGGTTGGGTAGATAAGTTTTATGGGTGTTTGATTCTTCATTAGCAAATTGATGTGTGATTTTATTTGTTTGGCATTTGTTGATCAACTATAAATAGGAAGTCTACCGAAAAACCGGTAACATTCGTTTATTTGTATTTCAACAGTGAGGACCTTAATTTCCAGCCAGATATTGATCAGTTATCAGAAAGTTAGTTTTGATTGAAAAGGATAAGGTGTTACTTGTTCTAAATTTGTCCAGGTGCATCAACTAGTGGTACGAGATACAATGTATAGAGTGAGTAATTCAATACTATCGTCAGCAATATCACATTTTCAACCCTTGGACAAAACATAGCGAAAAGAACTTATTGTCATTCGTCTGTTTTTTCAACAGTTCGCCGCATCATCGTTCCTAGTCATCAAAAATATTTTCATTTATGCTAACCACAGAACATTAACAAATGAAATCTCCATTTTTCTAGATTTATAAGTAGCAACAACCATCCAAAATATCTGGCTATTGAGTCCCGTGCTTGAAAAGCAGAAAGATGAATAACTACTTCGCTAAGGAAACGTCGGGAAATTCCAAGGGAGCCTTTTTAACCATTAACGGCAAGTCAATTACCTACAGGGAAGTTCATTGTTCCTACTCTACATCGCAAAAATGCGGGAACGAGAGAGATTTGTCGTCAATGAATCGTGCTCAATCCTGGACATCAGTTGCACAAGGTCAGAAAAACAAAGGAGTCTATGAGCAAGAAGCTTCTCTCACATTGCATACTAAGTTTTTTAGATCTGTAAACATTCCAGATAATTTAACCGTTTTGCGGAGAGGTCACAGTGACCTATCTGTCTCGCAAAAAAGATAAATGTTGTTATTCTTAATCCTTGTGTTACGCATGGCATCATTCAGTCTTGATAGTTTACTATATTTAAGTTTATCATTAACAACTATGAAATAGTAAAGAGTCATCTCTTATTTTTTGTTTTATTTCAATTCGAGATTTTAGTATTGATCATTACTTTTTCATTAGAAAACCAGATGACAGGTTGCAAAGGCACAATTCAATCAACTGTTTTTCGAAACGAGGGTAATTTCTGAATTGGTGAATCACGGCTTTGCAAAGAAGTGATACAGGGTCGTTATTTCTAGTCAAATAATTTGGGAGTTGCCCTGAGCTAAATGAACTTTGTATTGCCAGACACTGTATGGAGTACTTGAAACGTTAATACCTTTCTTATATCACCTGCATTGAAACTGTTTCGCTAGTCGGAACACGAAACTTTCAGACCTATGTGAGTTACGGATAAACACTGATCAGTTTCTTTTTTTGGAACGAAACCCATAAGTCATTATTCGCTAACTTAGTGTCTGTCAAATTTCATCCCTGTTAGAATCGCATTTGTTTATTGCATATCTCTAAATATTTATGCCGTTCTAATAACCAACCAAACTGACAGTTGTACTTACAAAGTTGAAAAAATAAAATGAGAGCCAACATAACAAATTATTACATTATTAAAAAGTCATTGTTCTGCTTGTTGCATAACTTGAGTTTACATAATTAAAATACAGCATTATTGTTTTTTGCTGCGCTCAGTTAAAAATTAGCCTGTTTCGACTACCTTCAAACCTTAAAACTCCTAGTATCGATAAAGGTAATAGGAAAAAAATAATGTGTTGCACGGTCAATTCTACCCTCGTCTAAAACCATCTTGTTTCATCCCTTGACACACGATCTACTATCTAGCACTTAATAATTTATTTTATTAAAGTTATAATTATCAGTTTTTACGACTGTCATATTATTTAATTCAAAATCAAAGTAAGCTTCAAGTATCAAGAACGTTGACTAAAGTATCATTATATTAATTTTATCATAACAAGTTTGAGGTATTTATACCACTGGTGCTCATTGCATCGTGAATTGTAGAGAATTGCGCAGAATCGTGTAAACAGCATTTTGTTTTTGGTGATTACTACGTCCAATGTAAGTATTACTTTTAATTGTCTACATTAAATTTACGGTTCAATATTTTAATTATGTTCCCTAGTAGCATTATCTCTATACATGCAGTCTGCAGGAATTCTTAAGCTAGTCACGATAATAATGTTTGATAAGAGTTGCTACAGAACGATAATAATGTTAGATAAGAGTTGCTGCCGAAATGTTGTCACGATTGGAGATCGTGATGGGCGTAGGTACGAGATTTCGTATAAAAGTATTGAATAAAAGGGTACTTACATTGATCAAGGTCCAGTTCGTATGCCCGGCTACCGTTAACCAAATGCTCAGTTTATTCTATTTATATTTAGATCGCGCCTACACAATATTGTTGAAGACAATATTGATATTAACCCAAAATGATTTCCAACTTATGATGTGACTGATTATTTTTCACAATCAAACGTCGAGCGGTAAACGTAAGATTGTGTACCCCCTACTGTGAACTATCGGTCTGAGCGGCTAGACAGGTAGTAAAATAAGGGATAAGGAAGGTGGGCTGCTGAAAAGCCTCGTGAAGCTAGTATCTCATTGTTAAAGTAAAATTGTCTGAGAAATAATGTTTTCAATTGTTTTATGTTAACGAGTATTTATTTATTGAGGACTAAATATTCTCAAAATACAAAAGGGTTACAAATGGCAATATTTAAAATAGTAAATATAAAAGTAAATGTTTCATGCATATGTTTTACAAATATTTCAAAGTAAATTTAGAAAATACCAGATAATGGTTACAATGTTTCAAACTTACCCTAAACAGGTTTTGGTGAGGTGTCAGGACCGTCAGCAGTAACACAGGACACTTATTCACAACGCGTTCTCGCGGTTAATTAATATGATTCTAATTTATCGTTTTATTTATTTATTTAGTATGTTTTGTTGTATTGATTTAAATGTTTATGCGTTTCCAAATCTTCGTATATTAAAATAAAATGAATGTCTTCGCGCTTCTCGCGGTAAAATAAAATATAAATTTGTTTATAAAATCTTCGCGTATTTTCGCGGTAAAATATTATTCAAAATCTTCGCATTTATCGCGGTAAAATATTCTTTGATTCTTCACTTTTCTTGTGGTATAATTCAATATTAAAATAAAATGAAATTAAATGGATTAAAAATAAGATGAAGATAATCAACGCTACCGGTGCTTCCGATTGATATTAATTCACGACTTACAACGATCAAGGTCCGATTCGTATGCCCAGCTACCGTTGACCGAATAGTGAATTTAATAACGCTAATTATTCTCCTGAGACTAGTAGAAAATGATATACCGATTATTCGAGTGCTTACGACGATCAAGGTCCGGTTCGTACGCCCAGCTACCGTTAACCGAATGCTCAATCGAGATATCAATCCTCTAGCCACGAACACCGTCAAGTGTCCGGAGTTCAGTATGGTTCAGAGTTTGATTCCCAAAAGAACTGATGAGCTCAAGTCCATGGTCTTTTTATATGGTCTTCACATATGAAAAGTGGTGGTAACTTGTTTCCCATACGAGAAGACTCGGACTCGCCCGAAAGTTCTAGGCCCATGCACACGTGTGATCCCTGGGAAATAGATTTTGACTATTAGGTGGGCCGATGACCTGGCGCCACCCTGCCGCCGAGGAAGCCATAAATTTGGTGGTTTCCATTAGCTTTCTTTAATTTCCAAGAATCACATGCAGGTGCACACGAGTTGGGTGGTCTATAGTTTTAAGATGAAAAATCAAAGAAAAGATTACCGTTCTATGTTTAGATTATTAAATGGGAACGGATACATAAATTTTAAAAGTACGTTAAGAGAAAATGACGAAATTTAGAGAATCAGAGAAATCTATAATACACGTGGTCCATTAGTACAATACGACTTAATTGTAAAGCGTTGACAACGCTCAGGTAGGTATATTTGTCCGGTACGACTGCTGGCGTCAATAAGTCGGCGTTATACATAAAAAGGTTTACGTACAAGAGGTCTTAGTGTGCACTTATTTCGGGAGAAAAAAAAATAAAATTTTTGAATGTAGCAGCCGTGACAATGTTTAAGCTACAAGATTGTTTTCCCCGAATTGCTCTAAGTTTTGACGCAGTACCGACGACTTACGGTAAAAGGGTAGCAATCTGCAAAGATTTTTAACAGTTCTCAGCAAGTCTAACCTCATGTGTTTCACTCAAGTTTTTGGCCAATTATTACAACAAAATCCGGGCTTGTGTAAGACCTAACTAGAGATCTCTATTAAATTATCTTAAGAATGCTACTAGGGTTAATGCTAATAGATTTAAAAAATAAGGTACTAGAATAGTGTGCAATCTCTGATTTAGACATATGGATTTAAACACTTTTTATCTTTCATGCAGTATAAGTACTTTACACTATCTTAGCGCTCACTCTTATGTTCGTTAAATAAATGTTTGCCCATTCAACTGTTTCCACGATATTACTGTACGTTATACAATTACTGCGTACGACAAGTAAATTTGAGAGCGACGAGTAAACTTTTCACATGCAAATTTACTTCTAGTCGAATGATTCACTTTGTTCGTGCGCTCAACTTCGCAGCTAAATTCAAATTATTTTTCTTTATCAGGACTGTTAATATCAGAAATTCTATGCCTATGTGGGAAATTCATTTGAATTTAAAATCATATTAATTATTTAATTAATTGTTGTAGATTTGAAACATGAATCGTCTGAATTCAAAACGTAACAAAACCGATGATAAAACCAAAAGTGTAAAGAATGTTGGGGCATCTAAAAATGTAAAAAATGAAAAGGATACTAAGAAAAAACCAGATCAAAAACCGAACCAATCAGCGTGCAGTAATTCGGAAAAAATCTTGTGCAAACGAACTGATGGTCTTAAAATCAAAGCAGCTGCAATACTTTGTCGTCGAATGGAAACTATCAGTAAAATCGCAGACGATGAATCGACAAAGTCATATGTGAAGTTGTTACAATCAAAATCTTCGAGTTACATAGTCCCCAAGTCGAAAGGCAATCGACGTGATTCATCACCAGAATCTGAGACTACAGAAACTACTAGTTTCTCGGAATCATCAGACTAGTATCACTATACCTGAATTGTAAGCCCACATAATGTGTACTTGACTTTAACCATTGCCGGAAGTTACTTGAAATACTTTAAATGAATAAATCATTTTCTTATACTCGGAGTTTATATATGTTTAAAACTATTAATTGATTGAAAGTGCTCTTTAAAATAATGTCCCACATATTATTAATGATAAAGTGAAAAGGCAACGCGTATAGAAGAATCCACTTGACACCCATATTGTTGTCAAGTGCAACCTAATCAATAGAATTGGGTTGTTGACAGTTTCAAGCGCCAATAGATTCACTATTAGAGGTCAAGTTCAGAAAATTTAAAACAGATATGCTCCCAATAAATCTCGTTCACCTCAGTTGATACTGAAATATACTCAATTGTCAATTGTGATTAGTGGTAAATTTACTATCATACATGTCTTCTTCTCGAGCTGTGCTCTGTCTTGGATTTGGCTTAAATAATTAGAGTGTCTCACAGCTCGGAAAGTAGAAAATTTATCAGGGAATGAACAAGTGGATAATAGCTTGTTGGGAACCCGAAAGAGAACAGTGGAGAAGCCCTTTACATAGGGTATGAGAAGAAGTTGCACCCCATCACTTATCCTAAGCAACCATGTTGACCAGATGTGGGAGTCTGGTACCACGGGGGGCCACTTTCCAAGCCCACTGTGGCCAGAGTTTCTTTATTTCCTGAGATGGAAGCAGTGTTTAGCCCAAAAGAGGTTGAACTCGTGGTGGCTAGAGGTGAGGCACCCACATGCATTGCATGCCTAATGGGTAAGCTAATGTGAGCTCTGTTCACATTTCGATTTTATAATATTATGGTAGAAGGTAGTAGATACGCAGCGCGTGTATGCCCAAAAGGGTGAGGAAACGGACTCCTGTCAAACGGTGGTGGACTTCGGTCCCGTTACATTAATTGATTACATGTCTCGTTGACCTGGGTATATCGAAGTGAGTAATTTTAGAAAAAAACATGTATTTTAACGAAACAATTACATAGTCTGAAGAATCCGACTGAACATTTACGAAATCTGTCATATTTTACTATTTTTTAGGGTCTATATGACTTTGCGCACCCTTTTGTTTGCTACAATGACTTTAGAAAATTCTCAATAATCAAGCCGGTTGCTTTAGGGGAGTTGTAGCAATAAAAATAAATAAAACTTCCAAATCAGTAATATATTTATTAATAGTTGACAGTACATCACTAAATTGTGAAACAATTATACAAAATAACTATTCACTAAATGTGAGGTAATGAGGAAAGAAAAAAAAAATTTTTTTCCTCATTACTTCACATTTATACGGCCATTCTAATTTATTTAATGGTCCAAAGTTGATAAATTAATGATTCTATTAACATAAATGTTTAACATTTACACCATTGGTGGTGCGATTATTCTAATTCACACGGCCAAAAATTTAATACTGTGCGTCGTGTAACTTTCACACCGGCGGTTTTGAAAATTTTCACACCAAATCATTCACACCACACCGTGGACTCTGAATTTTTTACAATGTACCTTGACATCCAATAACTTCAATGACCGTACATCGTTCCACCAAAAATCATAAATTCTTATACAAGATCTAGAAACATAGAGATTAACGGCAGGTTATGTAACACCATGTAACTATTTACGTGGACAATTACAATGCTCTAAGTAAGTCAAAGCATATTCTCTGGGATGTGGTTTGCTTCGTGGATCTCCGTACCTGCGCATCCAAAAGCGATCATTGTGGTTCTCTAATTTTGCTGCTACATCACCAACTTGCACAACAGCGCCCTCTACTTTCCCGTAATTATTCCAGTGGTTATTGATGTTCTTATATAAGGCATTATTTACTTTCTCTGGTGAGTAGTCTTTCCACTCTTTAGGCACTATGCACATTGATTTATTCTTATACGATGAAGATGACGATGAAGACGATTGTGATGAAGACATGATGTATTTTCGATAATTAGTTAATTATACAGTTGACTGATGTATTTCCAATTCTTTGACAAATGCGGCTTCTGTACCCAAGCGATAGATGAAACTTCGGACGTCTGTTTAGTATCAAGAGACTCAAGATAGTATTGAAGTTAGTAAGTCCGAACATGCTTATATACATCATTGCGACAAAGATCTTAGATTGTTCAATAACCGATTATTGACTTTGATTAACTTCCGACTAAGGGCTTGCGACCACGAGCTTTTCTCATGATTGTAATATTTTTTAAGTCGACTATCTTTGTAATTTCATCAAATGTTTACTATAGCATCAATTCTGTAATATTATTACTATATAATGAATTATATGATCTTTATATAATTACGCAAAAAATTGGAGGGGACGATTTAAGTTGACGACAACCCGACTTTTAAGGTTAGCGACAATAGAGCACTACATCCGCGCTTCGCGTTCGAAGTGTGTAAAAACTTAGTGGAATTAAAGCTCATACTGTACCATGAGTACACAACTTCATGGCTTATAATATTAACCCGGGAAAAATGATCAGACCGTTCAGACATGAACAGGCATGAGTCTTCAGGCCTGATCAGACATGAAAAATGACCATGCCTGATCAGGTCTGATCAGACTGGATCCGGCATGAACCGGTATGATCAGGCCTGAGTGTATTTAACACTTCAGACATGAACAGACATGAACAGGTATGATCAGGCCTGAGCGTATGTAACGCTTCAGACATGAACAGGTTGATCAGGCCTGATCATGTCTAACTTCAGGGCTGATCATACATAAACAAGCATGATCAGGTCGTATTTCAGGCTTGATCATACATGAACAGGCATGGTCAGGGCTTATCATTTTTTCACGGGAGTTATTTAAAATGGCATCCAAAATTGTGATCGCATTTTACGTTCAACCTTAATGTTACAAACAAGCTCAGATATCAATACCGGTCACTAAACAATTTATGCTGCACCATCATCATTATTTAAAAGACAATTGCCAATAAAAATGACTGACATGTTTATTACGCATTTTTTATTGAGCAAAATGAGGTCAGTTAAAACACTTGACCTTTCAGCATTCCTGTTGTGAGCATATTGCTCACAGCCCGGGAAAAAATCATCAGAACTGATCATGCATGATCATGCATTAATCTCATGCACGATCATGCCTGAATATTTGCCAGCCATGATTATGCTTTCTCATGCATGATAACGCATGCTCATGGCTGGAAAATATTCAGGCATGATCATGCTTGAACAAGCATAATCATGTTTGACCAAGCATGATCAGTCCTGATCGAGCACAATCCCTAGAATTATTTAAAAGAAAAAAGAAAAATAATGATAATTCAATTTTAAATTAACTTATTTTGTTAGTATTGATGTATTGTTAAATGTTTACTGGCTAAAAAGTGTTATTCAAATTTTACCCATGACGGGTCTCGAACCCACGACCGTCGTGTTATGAAGCACGTCCGCTGTCCACTAGGCTGACCTGTCTCGTTCAGTTTACGACGATTCTTAACATCTTTTGAAAACTTAGGGTTGTAAAAAATCAAATATTATTTGAATTCAATCTTGATTTGGTTATTAGGTATTTTTTTAATAATAAATGAAAAGAATTCTAGTTATAAATTACAAGCAAATTATAAATTAAATTAATTTAAATTATTAATTGAAAAAAAATATATATATGCAATTGCTTTGACTATCATTATCAACTATATAATGAATTATATCTTTATATAATTACACAAAAATTTAGAGGGGACGATTTAAGTTGAAGACAACCCGGCTTTTAAGTTTGGCGGCAATAAAGCACAACCTCTCCACTTCGCGTTCAAAGTGTGCAAAAAGTTAGTGGATTCGAAGCTCATACTGTACCATCAGTACACACCTCTATGGCTGATAATGTTAAAAGTGATCTAAAACGACATCTAAAATTGTGATCGCATTTTACGTTCAACCCTAATGTTACAAACAAGCTCTGACATCAATACCTGTCATTAAACAATTTATGCTGCGCTATTATCATTATTAGCAAGACTATTGCCAATAAAAATGACTGACATGTTTATTACGCAATTTTGATTGAGAAAAATGATGTCATTTAAAACACTTGATATTTAGCATTCCCGTTATGAGCATGTTGCTCTCAGGGCGCTATTCGAATTATAGGATGTCGCTGTAGTACAAGCGAGACACTAAAAAACACGGGAGTGCTGAAGGGTTAATAAAGTCCTCCCAGAGAATATCGCCGTCGGTTTTCACCCCCACTATTAGAAAATAAGTCTAATCTCACGTCCATGGCGAATAAAGACAGTCTTTATTTTCGATTATCACGCAGTTACTACACATTAATGTGATAAATCGAAATTTTCCGACAATTCCCGACGGAGACTTAGTTTCTGGGAGGATTTAGTCTTGAATTCACAACGAGAGTCAAAGGTTATTAGAACGTTATCGTAGACGATGCATAATAACCTCTCATACTAGTACTATCAATTTGTCCGCGGCGTAGCTCGTATAAATAAATGAACGTTACTTCAGCCATTTCCTCATAATTTGTGAACGGTTATAAAATAATGATACATTAGATCTCGTAAAAAAAATTATATGTAAATATGTAAAATTATCGCGATGTAATTACATCAATTTTATATTACTATTAGCTTACGAGTCTCAACTATATGATATTTTAATCATTAATGAAGACAATAAATCCTAATTAAATTACTTAATGTATGATTATATATGATCAGATCTGGCCAATTTTCATGGAGTCATATATAATTATATATAATTATACAAAATTTTTTTTTTATTGAGGGCTAATTACTTCTTCGTATCTTAAACTTCAAATGAACAACAATAACAATTAAACGATGAACTACTTTCGTATTACGCCTAAACAAATCATAACCAACTTTTAAAATCTACTAGCTTTTTTCTCTCGGGTAAAAAAAAATATAGGAACCATATATAATTATATGTGAAAAATGGTCCAATATAATTACATTTAAAGCTCATTTCTGTAAAATGACGTGATTATATATAATTGTATGTCATTATGCGTAATTATACATACAATCACATATAATTATATGTAATTACTATTAATTACATACAATTGTATATGATCATTATAAAAAAACTTTATATATAATTTTTTTTATCCGGGCTGTCATTTTGAAATCTACAATAACATTAATCAATTTATCATCAAGCTGATTTACATTTTGTCCACATCAATAAAGTGCATAAAATAAAATTTGCTTGAACATATTATTTAATGTAAGCTTGCCATCAGTCCAGTTTTAATCAGGACAAGTTTAGAAAATAATTTCAATGCCTAAACGAAAGTGTCACTTTAATAATGATTATTCAAGACAATGGCCGTTTGTTAAAAAAGGCCGTAATGATTACGAGGCATACTGTCGTCTTTGTAATAGCTATATCACCGTAAGTCATGCCGGCAAATCGAGTGTCCGTGACCACGTTAAAACACGTAAGCATCAATCCTGTTCATTATTATCAGATGAAAAAACAATAGCTGAAATAAAAACGGTAAAAGATAATTATTTGATAAATAATGAAAACAAATTAATAAGTGCCGTCGAATTGACAACTGCCTACAAAATAGTACGTCATCATCAGTCATTCAAATCACTTGACTGTGATACTAAATTAAATATACTGATGTATCCAGATTCAAATATAGCAGCCAGACAATCAACAGCCCGTACTAAAGCGACGGCAATAATAAAACGTATTTTAGCTCCACATTCAATAAACCAAATTCACCGGGATTTTGAAAATGACGTTGAATTCTGTGGTATTATGACTGATTCAAGTAATTATAAATCAATTAAATTATTTCCATTGTTGATGCAATATTTTACTGAGACAAGTGGATTGAAAATAAAATTGCTTGGGATTAAAAAACTGGCCAATGAATCATCAGAAGCGATAACAAAATTTTGTATTACGACACTAGATAATTGTAAAATACCACTAGATAAAGTTGTTGCATTCGGCGCTGACAATACAAATACTAATTTCGGTAATAAATTACGACAGTCTAAAAATAACGTATTCAGTCATTTGAAGACAGATTTAGGGCGCGATATTGAAGGTATAGGTTGCCCGGCACATATTTTACATAACACAGCATCAACAGCTGCGGATGTACTGTCAATTGACATTGAAATAATAATTATTAAATTATTTAAATATTTTTCAATTAAAAGTACTAGAATTGAACGTTTAAAATTATTTTGTATTGCATCTAATGTTAATTATATGACGATACTGTCCCATTCGAGGAGTAGATGGTTGACACTAGTGCCCGCTATCGAGCGCGTCATAAAACTATGGACGCCATTGAGTGATTTTTTTCGAGACACTCAATCTACTTCTGAAGTTAATTATTTACGAAATTTTTTTTCAAATCCTCTGGCTGAATTGTATATAGTTTTTTTGTCAACGCAGTTGTTGATGATGCAAAAAAAAATTGGTAAAATTGAGCAGTGTAAAATGACAATTGTTGAGGTAAAAAAACAGTTAAATGACGTTAAAATGTGTTTGGACAGCCGTAAAATAAATAAATCTTATGGAAAACGTACAAAACAAATTTATAATAAATTAAAGGATTTGTTCAAAGCTGAAATTCATCTATTTGATGAAGAGGTTGATAATTTTTTTGCAACTGCTATTAAGTATTTGGACGATTGGCTAAAACCGTTGGAAAAATTTGAAATATTTATGTGGATGAATTTGAATTACGCGCCTAAATGGCAAGAGGTGGAAAAGACGGTTGTTTATTTGAGAGAACGCGGTATTGAAATTGATGATTGTTTGGACGAGGTTATGTGCTTGGAAGAATTTTTTGAGAACAAAATGGATGACGTCGAGTGGAAGGAAAAAAACGTTCACGATAGATGGATAGATTTTTTAAAATCTACTGATAATTTTGATAAGAAAAAAAATTTATTTAAAATATGCCAGTATTTGTTTGCAATTCCAGGGCATAACGCTAATGTTGAACGTGTGTTTTCGTTAATTGCCGCTCAGTGGACTAAAGAACGGAATTGTTTGTCAATTGAGACTATTGAGAGCATTGTACAGTGTGTTTTTAATTATAATATGAGTTGTACTGACTTTTATAAGTATGTTAAGAATGAGGAAGGATTGTTGAAAAAAGTTAAGAATTCTGATAAATATGAGTGGTCGAAAAAAAATATTGTAAAGAGGAATGGTTCTTTAGAATCAAAAATTGATGTATAGTATAGAAGTTACTGACTAATACTTTGATTACATTGAGAGAAAACAAAAATTTTTAGAATTCATTTTATTTTCTTACCACTACACAGAAAAAAAAAATTTTTTGGTGCAGAAAATATTTTGCACTATGAACTGAATACTAAAATTTTCTTAGGACTGGAAAAAAATTTTTGGCGCTAGAATTTTTTTCTCACAAGTAGAAATTTTTTTGGGGCAAAAATCTTTTGCGCCCAGAAATTCTGTTTTTTCTCCGTGTAATAGAAACATCAAAGCTTTGACTCAAAGTTAATTGTAAAGTTAATAATTATAAAACTTAAATGTAATACCGTAAGAGCAGAACTATCTGACTATTTATTTATACTTCAAATAAATTAAGATTTATTTATTAAAAATTTTGTAGCAGTTATTTTCAAATTTGAACTTTTGAGAACTACCTATGGATCAAGAGAGTTAAGGTTACATTTAAATTTAAATTGAACCGAATTCGAGCCCGATATTCTAGACATAAATTTCAAAATTATAGAAATCGCCGATCTGATACCATTTTTTGTGGCTTTTTGCCAAAGTCACATTTGATTTTTATGTTTCGGTTTCTCGTGCAAACGTAGGGTAGAAACACTAGTGGAAATTTTAAGAAATCGATTTCAAAATATAGTAAAACATAATAGCATGTAATAAATTATTGATAAATATAACCATAGATGTAGAGAAGATCGGGGCACGTCGGACCTTTAGGGGTGGAATAAATTCAAAAATCTAATCAAGCGCGAAAATATTTAATAAAATTTTCATGGTACGCCATCTGTCATCAATATTATCAACTATATTATTTTTTCTTACCTGACAATCACTTTTGACAGCAAATTGCCGTCAACTTGACCTCTAAAATCTGCGACAGGAATCAGATAGCAAATTGACAGCAAAAAGTTGAAGAGAAAGTGTTCTGAATTTTCTGTCAATTTGCGCAGTAATTGTACTTTCATATTGTAATCAGAAAACTGAATGACAAAAGTTGACATCATTGCTGACATATTAAAGTGACATCTGCGCATCAAATTTTTAATTTAATCTGCCCGAAATTCACCCCCGCAATTAGACAGAAAAATAAAAGTACTTTTGCGAAACTTTAAAACTATTTTTACAAATTTAAAAATTCGCGGGGTTTTTTAAACTATCGATTGTCAGTGCCAACCAAACAAACAAACAATATATAATAATAATAATAATTTAACCTAGTAATTTGTGTATGACTGTGCGATGTGACCGGAAATATGCCCTTTGCGCAGCCTCAAATCATTTTCTCCACTATCTAACTATACATATTTTTATATATACATATATGTATAATATATAATAGTTAAAATCTATAATAAAGATGGAGGATAAGAGTCGAGTTGTGGATCGTGAAATTAAAAAAGAAGACAATCATGATAAAAATGCTAAAAGTAAAAGGTATTTATGGTCATATAACTTATAATAAATATATATAGATATATATTATCTATAAATAATATTAATTTTAATTTTTTCTATGCAATAATTAATATTTTTATAAATATTTTTACTCACGCCCTTTGCCCGGCTTCTAAAAATTATTTTGTCATTTAATTCAAAAAAAAAAAAAAATTCTATCACTTGCTGATAAATTTATATATTTATGATTGATGAAAATTATTATTAACCTTTTTTTTTATTTATTTTCGAGTAATTAGTTAATTATTTCTGTGTTGGTATTTTTGAATCCACTGGCGGGAACTAAAAATTATTTGAATTTTAAAATTGATTGAATTTTTTTTATTATAAATTAAAATTAATTAATAAGTATATTTATTTATTATTTATGATAAAAATTAATTTTTAATCGTAAAATATTTATTTAGTTCGAAAAAACGAGACCGGAAGAAAAAAAATCAGACGGTTAACTCAAATGATAACAATCAATTGATAAGTCCGACAATGACAAGTTCGGAAACCACGACGACGACAAATGCGTCGGGTGAGGTACCTGGTGCTTGTTTTTCGATAAAAGAAATACAGTTGGCCATGGAGGTCTTTAAGATGCAGCACAAACCGGCTAAAACACAAGAAGAGGCCATGCAGAAAACTTATCAATTTTGGAGTACACAGCCGGTACCTAAAATGGGTAATTTTATTATTATTTTTTTTTTTAACGTATGAATTTTTTGCAGAATAATTTTTAACTTCCCGCTAAGAAAATTTAAAATTCATAAAGAAATTTTATTCACCCTGATTAAACAAAACGATTTACTCAATGATGAATGTATATATTTATATTAATATACTAGTATACTAATCTGTATAGTAGTAAAATTAAATTGTTTTGAATCGATTCTAATCGTTTTGAATCGTTTCTTTTAATAAGGGCACTCAGAATTTTGAAAAGAATTATTATTGAATATTAAAGTTTTGAAATTTTGTAAAATTATTTTTACTATTCAAGTGATGTTATTTTAATGGGAGAAATATTTTTTAATTTTAACTAATAGACAACACGTGAAGTCTGAAATCATATTTTATTCTATACTACGCACTTTTTTTTTTTTTATTACGCGTAGATATTGAATTTTAATATCTGGAGTAAGGCAGCCCGAAAAATCAACTATTTCTTCTTGTCTCATATAATAAATTTTAGAAGATCACAAATTTTGAAAATTCCAAAAATGATTGAAATTCGGATTTTTTTTTTAAATATTTTTTTTCTGGTAGAAATATTTTCTATTTGTAAAATCAATACTACGCTGAAAATTTTTTTATAACCCAATTATTGTCATCCCACTAAAATATAACTTTTGCATAACCGAAAATATACTAGACAGTCTTGGACAATAAAATCGGGTAAGATTCGAATCATCAAAAAACCTAAAAATTAAATTAAAAAATAAAAAGGATGTCTCGAGTTATATTTTATTCATGATGATACAAATTAATGTGGAAAAATCGATGTTTTATTATTCATATCCCAGGATCGCTCGAAAACGTCGAAAAGACAGAACTCGAAAAAAATTCCGAATTTCAATAATTTTTGAGCGACCCAACAAATTTTCATATGGGTCTTGAAAAAATTAAATAGTCGGCTTTTTTTAGCCACCTTAATCTGGAGCCAGTCGAAACAGATTAATTTCTGACTCACGTGGCGAAAAAAATAATGATATCTTAAAAATATGAAAATATTAATAACCATAAATTATAGATGAAAAAATATCAATAAATGAACCAATTGAACCGAACAAAACATCAATAAGGCCAGAACCTTATTCATTGCCAGCTGATTTTCAATGGGATACTTTAAATCTTGACGATCCACTTGTTCTTGCTGAACTCTATAGTCTACTATCAGAAAACTATGTCGAGGATGATGACGCCATGTTCCGATTCGATTATCCTCAAAACTTTTTAAAATGGTAAATTACATTTATTATTTCTTACATACATTTTCATAAGAATAATGTTTGATATACTATTGATTTATATTTTATTAAAGGGCATTGCAACCACCTGGTTGGTGTAAAGAATGGCACTGTGGTGTCCGTGTATCTAAAAGTGGACGTTTGGTTGGTTTTATATCAGCAATACCAGCAACATTACGAGTCTATGATCAGTAATTATTTAATTTTTTTTTTCTAAGTTCAATAATAAATTTAATTTTTAATTGATATCTCCAATTAGAATCGATAAATTTATTGCACACCTCAAGCGCGAAGCTGAAGGTGATTATGAACCGTTTCTTTTTTTTTCGACTATTTTACTCACAAAAATATTTCTACAGTCTTTTACTTACACCAAAATAAGTAATATTGTATACTAACATATAGAGTATTTATTAGGGAACAATTTTAACCCAATATCAAGTCGATTCATTATTTTATTAGTTTAAAATAAATTATTTTAACTCAAGAAACCAGTGCTGTCAATTGTTACGTATGAAACTTCGTAGACACGATAACTCTCGATAGACACAACTAATCGGCCTAACTTTTTTTTATTATCTTTGTATTTTTTATCACAAGAATCCTATGGAAAATCACAATCTAAATCCTTTTAGTTTAATTGCAATTAATTAAAAACGTAAAACTGATTATTAACGAAAAATTTAGCTGCCATTTTTATTTTTACTGTTGTTATTATTTTTTCATTTTTTCTCTCCATCAACTGGCAGCAGCACTAGCGTAGTATAGGTTTGAAAAAAAAGAGCGACATCTAAGACAAAAAAGCGGGATATTTAAAAAAAATTTAATAAAAAAATATTAAACTGCAAATAATAAATAAAAAAAATAAAATTGATAACTTACAAGTTGAATAAAAATTCATAATAAAAATAAAAAAATAAATTAATATTATAAAATAAAAGTAATGACTAAAAATAAAATGAGCGATTGAGGTGTGCACTTTTGCAATTTTCTTAGATAGAAAATTTTCAACTGACATTTATCGATTTTTTTTTAAGTATAAAAAATTAATTTATTTTTTCAGTACACAAAAAATGGTGGAAATAAATTTCTTGTGTGTGCACAAAAAATTACGATCAAAACGAGTCGCGCCAGTACTGATTCGTGAAATAACAAGGCGAGTTAATTTACAAGGTATATTTCAAGCCGTTTATACGGCTGGTGTCGTACTGCCAAAACCAATCGCGACATGTCGTTACTGGCATCGCTCATTGAACCCAAAGAAGCTGATTGAGATTAAATTTTCTCACTTGTCGCGTAACATGACAATGCAAAGAACTCTTAAATTTTATAAACTACCCGAACATCCACGAACTCCAGGATACAGAAAGTTGGAAGAACGTGATGTCAATCGAGCCCATAAGTTATTCAACGAGGTAATTCACTTTCCTATTATTATTATTACTGTTTCTATTATCATAAATACTTATAACTTTTTTTTTGTTCAAGTACCTCGAGAAATTTGACTTGGCGCCAGTTTTTACAAAAGACGAATTTCGACACTGGTTTTTACCGCAGGACGGTATAATAAACAGTTTCATTGTTGAAAATGAGGGTAAAATAACAGACTTAGTGAGTTATTATACATTACCAAGCTCAGTAATGCATCACCAAGTGCACAAAACATTGCGCGCTGCCTATAGTTTTTACAATGTTTCTACTAAAACACCATGGGTTGAGCTCATGACTGATGCATTAATTTCAGCTAGAAACGTAAGTTTAATTATTCCCCATAAGACACTCAAAAAATTACGTACACTGTAAAAAATCGGGCGTGAATTCGAAGGTAACCACCTGTTTTTTATCATGCAATATTTTACCTCGGCCATAATATCTCATGGTAAAAATGTCTTCAGATATATTTTATCCTATTGATAGAAATACGGGAAGTTGAGAAAAGATGAAAATTTTGGAGGGGTCCAGGAGCCTCAGATTTAAAAAAAAACGAAAATGAATATTGTACAGCATACATCATGAATAGTAATTGCTTCAATATAAGTACATTATCTCTTCTTATTGTTTCTCCATCTCTTAGTCTGAAAACTAGCAACGTTTTTGAGAGAGAATTTTAGAAAAGCTATTTTTTTTATATATCTTTTCTTACGCTCCCTCGATTACTATGCGGGCCATCTGGCTGCTGGTAGTGATTGCGTTCCCTACTGCGCATAACACCTAAGCAGGTGAAAATATTGAATTTTCAAATAATTTTAAGAAGAACTTTTTTTCACTAATTTTTAAAAACTATAAACAACAAATTATTAATGCCAGACATTTTTCTTGTTGATAATAATATGCCAGATGCCATTTTTTATAACAAAAAAAAAAAGAAATTTCAAACTACTTTAGTATGCCTGAAATTTTAATATTATTTTGTTAAAATATAAAGAAGTGTAAAATTAATTTGCCAGACATTAATTCAGTTGCTAAATCGAGAGCCAGACCGATTAATGCAGTAGAGCATCGTGGTATTGTTCTGGGTGTTATAATATCTTGGGTGTGTGTAAGAGACATATGATGATGATGATCATGATGTAGGTGTTTTTGTATAGGTGTCAAGGTGTATCGCATAATTAATTTTTGTTCGAGTAAATTAATTTACAAGAGTTTTTGTCGTTAAAAATTTTGATGCGAGAAATTATCGCGGATAAAAGAAGGCGGTGAGCCAATTTGAAGTGAATGTGGGTTTTATTTCAACCTGAATTTACTCTGTCACTCGGAGTCGGGGATCGGGGGTCTAAGGAAACGTGAAGTTCGCGACTCATCAAACAATTTTGCAAATTTTTCTCTTGGTTTCTTTTAAATTTTTATTTTCATTACGATAGAAAGTCATTCGTTTCATATTTCTAAATATATAAATGATTCTATACATATATTTGAGTAATAAGGGGGGAGGATCTAAAAAGGTAAAATTTTGCGTGACGTATTTTATGAACGACCTCATATATAAATTTCTGTTAAGTAAAAATTATTGATAGCATTGATAATAATTATTTATTTATAAATTACAGCTGGACTTTGATGTGTTCAATGCATTAGATCTAATGGATAATAAAGAATTTTTAGAAAATCTTAAATTTGGTATTGGCGACGGCAATCTTCAGTACTACCTCTACAATTGGCGCTGTCCTAGTATGACACCCAACAAAATTGGATTAGTCTTGCAATAGACCAATTAACACCATAAATAAAATAAATTCACACAAAAAAATAAATTTTTTTTTTCAAACTCACAAGACCCGACTCACGTGTTTATTTTATTTTTAATTTAATAAAAGAAAATAAAAATAAATTAATTGAAGTTTCAAAAGTTAATAAAACTGTTGCTTGATTAGACAGTAATGGAAATTTATTCCAGTGAAAATAAATTTTTTTTTTTGTTGCTCATTTTATTTTTTTTTTCTAGGGTTTAGACCTATGGGATTTTTTTTTTTTTTGAGATGTAGATAAAAAATTTTTTTTGTAATAAAAAAAGTTTATGTATCTTGAAAATTTTTTTTTTTAGTAATTAAATAAATAATTATAATTAATGTCGTATTTTTTTTTTACTATTACAAATAATTAGAAAAAATTTTTAATCATAATTTATTTCAAGTAATTACTAGATAAATGTAATTCAGTAATTAGTAAATTTATTATTTTTGACTGCATGTTAACCTAAAAAAAAAACTTCATTTTCTTTATAATTTTAAAAATATTTTTTCAATTTATTTTAGAATTAAAAAGACCGTAAATTTTAGTAGATCCTTTTTTATTTCTGCAATAATTAACAAAATTAGTTTAGTAATTAACAAGATATCAACAACTCGTACATTCGTACTTCCGCAAAAATCAACTGAATCCTGTGAAAAATTTCAGTCTACGATTTAATATTTTTAATAGAAATAATTATTTTGTGACTGCTATTAGCACTTATTGAGATGAATTTTTATTAATATTAAGTGCATTTACGATATTGTTAATAAGTCATCAAATAAATTTTTATCACTTTAATAAACTTTAACTATTTGAATATAATTTTTTTTTTCCCATCACTTCATAATTATTGAGTTCATTTTTGTAAGTAATTTTATATAAGTTACAGCATGAAAAACCGAAATATCGAAATTTTTTGGTGTACAAGTTTTATGAATGTAAAATAACATCAACTGAATTTTATGGTGGGATAGAAATGGTATAAAATAGCAAACTACCGGAATTTTCCCTACTGTTTCCGTATTATTACGTTATGCTACCATATTTTACGGCTATTTGCCGTGAGATGAAAATCACCTGACCCTGCGGGCCAGCCCCGAAACTTACCTCTATTTTCAAGCTCTTGAGCTTCAAACGCCACCTCAAAAACCCGAATCGCTTCACCCGTTCATAAACTTCAGAATATTTACATACATGTGTACGTACGTACGTGCATATGCACATACATACACTCGGACATCATCTATAAATTAGTCAGAATAGCTTCCTCTAGGAGGTTCTAACCTCAAAATATCAAGATTTGTTAGAAATTCGATTTTTGAAAATCGGACTAAAACCAATAACTTCCCTTTTTTTTGAAAATTTTCAATTTTCATAGTGGGAAGTTAAAAATCCATGTGGGATCGCATGGGAAGCCATAGGGATCCATATAGAAAAGTATGGATTTATGTAAGAATCCATAAGAATTAATATAGGAGTGTAAGAATTTACATAAGAATCCATGTAGAAAACCATGGGTATCTGGATTTTTACATGGGATATCCACATAGGAAGTTCTAGATACCTGGATTCCCGTGTAGAAACTTGGATATATGAATTCATCATCTATTTATACGCATATATGAATAAAAGAAAAGGTTAATATTCCTATAGAAAACCATATGGGAGTCCATCCGAAAACGTCATGTGAGAACCCAGATAGGAATCTAGGCTGGATCTTCATAAAATAACTAGGTGGTTCAACATGGACCAGTCTAGGTGGGGCAACATGATTTTTTATGTTGTAATAACATTACATTCATGTTGCGGTAACATGAAAAAATCATGCTGAGACAACATGAATTTTCATGCTGTAGTAACATTACATGATTTTTTCATGTTGTTGCAACATGAATGTCATGTTACCGAAACATGAAAAATAATGTTGCCCAAACATGATTTTTCATGGTGGCCCACCTAAACTGGTTCATGTTGCACCACCTAGTTATTTTTTTTCGTGTAGGGCATTGCTACCATATTATACAGTAAACTTACCACACAATTACGTAATACCAAATAAGTCTGTATTTGGTTCCAGATACTAAAACTTCCAGTATTAATTCAGGTAATCATGAAAAATATAGTGCGTGGGACGGGATAAAACAAGATTTTACACCGGGTGATTTCAGCCCCCGCTTTTGACTCGGTCAATTTCACCCTGGTCTGAAATCGTATTCTTTCATCCCTCACCACGCAATATACTAACGTTAACGTCAAAAAGACAATTAACATCATACATAGCAGACTACCCGATTGTGTCTTATGCGCATACATTTACTATGGGACACTTGTAAATTTTGTACCAGTTTTCTTATAGTCCGGTGTTACTATGTACCCATAGTAAAATTTGTTGGGAATTTTTCACAGTGTGTGTCAGAAGTATGGGATATATATAAATGATTTAAATAAATTTGGAATTCATCAGAATGAAAATGATAAATTTCGGGGGGAAAAAATTGTCATACTCTATGACCCTGGAATGTTTCCGGCGTTGATCAAAAATCATAATGGTAAGTTACTATTTTGGCTGAGAGTAATCATTTAATTTAAGTTCATTAGTAGAATTAAATGTGCGGAAATTTTTTTTAATAAGTTGTGGAAACTTGAAATTAAAATATGGAAAGTTTTTTAGGAAAGAGTAATTCGGGTGTGTAAAATTTTATTTAGACCTGGCTACAATTAAAAAAAAAAAAATGATCAAATGGCTAGAGTACTTTTTTAAAAATTAATTTTTGGAGGTGAAGTGAAAAATTCAAATTTCTTTTACGAACAAAATTAGAATTTATGAATTTAGGAATTTAAATTATTTATGGGTAAAATCTTCTAATAAATCGACTGATATAAAAATAATAATTTTCATACCTTAAAAAAAAAATTTCAAATATTTTTATAGTGAAATGGTTGACATAATTACTTATATAAGTAATAAATAGAAAAGTTCATATAAATTTTCTTTTACATAAATTATAATTGTTATACTGAATAATAATCAATTAACAAGTAATAATTAGCATAACAATGCAAAAGCTTGTGGATAAATTTTATTAGATACATTTAACGTTCATGTTTGAGGTCATATATTTAAAAACCTTATCGTTTGCTTTATATATTATTGTTGCAAAGGTACTCAAGACCTTCGTAAGTTTGTAATACCAACTAGCAAGGTCTCCTTATTATTATTTTAATTTATTTTTTAATGTCATTCTTATGATAAGAATAAAACTGGTTCTAAAAAAAACAAATTTTTTTCTTGCTACTATTTTCTCAATTTTAAATACATTTGATAATCATGACAATTGCTCTAGTTAAATATATTATCCTTTTTTTTTTTAATTTTTTTTATTAGTCTTCAAAAATTTTCAAAATTAAATCTTATTTAAATAAAAAAATTTTTTATTAATTCATTAATTAAATTTTTTTTAATTATTATATTTTACATGTATAAAAATTTTATTCTCAATTCTATTATTTTTTTCTTCAAAAATTTTTTTCCATTTTTTTTTTTTTTTTTGTAAAAAACTTAATAATTACGCACTTGCAATAAATTTTTGATATAAAAAAATGATAACAATTTTCTATCAAAAAAAAAAAAAAATAAAACTAAAAAAAAAAAATTTTTTTTGGAAAAATAAAAAATAAAATAAAAATCGTAATCTAAAAAATTACATTGTAAATTAGAGACAATAAAAATAAACATGACTTATTTAAAATTTATAGCCTGTAATGTCAACACATTATAATGAATAATTTATCACGCGTGTGTACAACCGGATAATAAAATCTAACAAAAAGTGGGAAAATTAAACACCTGCAGATTCACAGATTACTATTGTTATTACAAAAAAAAAAAAAAAAAAAAAAAATTATAATAATAATCCTTGACTCGACCTCATCATTACTATAATACTTTTTCCGTGACTTCATTTACCGCGTCAATGAGCCCGTATCTATATCCTGTCGCTTAATGTATAAATTCAAATACCATATATGTATTTATATATGTGTATAAATACATATTAAAAAAAAAAAAAATATTAAAACTAATTCAGTTAACGCCCGGGTGCGGAAACGAGAATTTGTAAATTTTCGATTGAGATGAAATAAAAATATTTGATTATTATTGTTGTTGTTTATATATAATTATTATTATAGTGTACGAGTGTAGGCAAGCGAGGACATTAGTGAGGTGGGGAAAAATAGTGAGTATAATAAATACCCTGGTATGCAAGACATTAACTTCAGTTGAGCTGGAAAATTCATTAAAATTAAATCTAATAGATATTTATTTATTTATTAATATGTTTTATATATTATTTATTTTTATTATCATTATTAATGCTAATGCTGACTGCTTCAAGTAAGATAATTATTATAGATTCGTTTTATTGATAGTAATGATAATTGATATTGATGTTGATAAATTTAAAAAAAAAATTATGCTGAATTATTAATGACCTAAAATTTATTTATCAATTTATTTTTTGCAATTTGAGTATTTGATAATTTTGGAGAGGAGATAAAATATGAGTTTTTATTTAAGTGGATTTGAAAGTGAGATTTTTATAATTTTTGTCTCTACAGAGCACGTAATTATCAAGTTTACTGGAATGTACCGACTTTTATGTGTCAGAAGTATGGGATATATATGAATGACTTAAATAAATTTGGAATTTATCAGAATGAAAATGATGAATTTCGGGGGGAAAAAATTGTCATACTCTATGACCCTGGAATGTTTCCGGCGTTGATTAAAAATCATAATGGTAAGTTACTATTTTGGCTGAGGGTATAGATTTAATTTAAGTTCATTAGTAGAATTAAATGTGCGGAAATTTTTTTTAATAAGTTGTGGAAAATTGAAATTAATCTATGGAAAGTTTTTCACGATGGAGTAACGCGGGTGTGTAAAATTTTATTTAGACCTGGTTACAATTAAAAAAAAAATGATCAAATGGCTAGAGTACTTTTTTAAAAATGAATTTTTGGAGGTGAAGTGAAAAATTCAAATTTCCTTACGAACAAAATTAGAATTTATGAATTTAGGAATTTTCTGCGGGCCTGTTCCAAATGTATATTTTTTACCTGCCCTAGAAATTTTAGTCAAACTTTCGGATATTAATTCAAAGAACAATTTTATTGTGTCTGCAATAGGTTTCAAAAATTTGTTGTAAAAGATGAAGCCAAAATTTGAATCTAAGAATTTGTTCACTATTTTACTTTTCAACCGCAGTATCCCAGAATATCATTTGACATAAAAATTTTCAAAATCTATTTAAACTAGAGGATTGAAGCTTTGAATCTAATTTTGATTTCGATATGACAATAGCAAGCAACGTTTCGGTGTTTTGAATGTTACCCAATTATTATAGGGTTCAAAAATATTTTTTTTTCAAGGTACAATTACTCGGAGAAATGGTGGAGTACCACAAGAAGGTAATTTACAGAGTCACTTGGATTTATTTACGACCCACCTAGAAGAGCAAGTTGATGAAAATTTTTCTGGACTGGGTGTAATCGATTTTGAAAGTTGGAGACCGATATTCCGTCAAAATTGGGCGTCTCTCGCGCCCTATCGCGACTTGTCAATAAAACTGGAAAATGAGCGACACCCATCTTGGAGTAAGAGTTCAATAAAACAACAGGCTGTTAAGTCATTCGAAAGTGCTGGGCAATTATTCATGGAGGAAACTATTAAATTGGCCAAAAAATTACGTCCGCACGCACACTGGAGTTACTATGCGTATCCTTACTGTTTCAATTTAACGCCAAATCAACCGAGCGCTTCGTGCGATCCCCAAGTACTCAAAGAAAATGACAAGTAATTTATTCCATAAGTAAAAAAATTATTGTTTAAAAACAACTTTTTTTTTTTTTTACTTATCCAATAATATTTTCATAGATTGTCATGGCTATGGAAGTTAGAAAATGTGTTATTGCCATCATTTTATTTACGCTATTCATTATCAACCGATGAACGATTAGGATTGATTGCTGGCCGATTACACGAAGCCGTAAGATTAAATAAGAAATTTTCAAATCGACCAATAATTCCGTATTTTTGGTTCAAATTTCAAGACGAACGCGATATTTATCTTACTAAGGTAAAAAAAAAATTCTCAAAATTTTTAGATTCTTCAAAATTTCGACTAAACATACACCAAATTTCTTATAAATCGATTAATCGATTTTTCTTTCAAAATTTCAATTTTTCTCAAAATTCATAAAAGAAAAAAAATGATTACAGGAAGACATTCGAAGCAGTTTCAAAACGATGTTCAAAAATGGCGCCGACGGTCACATAATTTGGGGCAGCTCCCAAGATTTTGACAGCAAAGAAAAATGTCTTAAATTTGAAAAATATTTAAATGACATTCTCGGACCAGCTGTCAAAGAAATTCAAGCCATTGCGTCACGTGGATCCTCAACCACCAACGACAATGACATCGATATTTCTTAATTTAAATTATTAAATCCGACCCACAACAATTTAATAAAAATAATAACAGACTTTAAATCACCTGAATGTACAAAATATATACAATTTTTTTTTTTATTCCTCTCTTGCATTAAATGAAAATTACACATTTTGATTACACGCCGCATAACAATTCTTTGTTTTATTTATTATACTTTTTTTTTATTTTCTCTTCTTCTCTTTCTTTCTATCCACGGGTTACAGGTAAAGAAATATAATTTACTAAGTAGCAATTAAAGGAGTCGAGGGTCTTTTTAAAGAGTGAGCACGAGTTATAAGAGCTAACAATCGGTAGCAAGTGAGAGGGATAATATTAAAAAAAAAAATGTATATATATATAGATGACTAGGCAGCTCGCACGTTAAGAAAGAAACCGAAAACATAATAAGTTGTGTATACAAATACGTTGCCACGCGTATATTTACATGTGTGTTACCTCAATACCTTCATATATTTATTATGGAGAAGCAAAAAAAAGTTTGAGCAGCCCCGCGTTGGGCGCCAGGTTCCATACGCTTCTAGGAATGTTTCCCAATCGACGAGAAAATTCATTTTGCTACCGAGTTTGCAAGATTGCCTAAAGCTATTCGACCTTCATTTATACGGCAAACCGGCAATTGCCTTTTTTTTGCTCGTAATAGTTTAAGGAGTTTTCGGTTACACTATGGAGCATAGAAGCGTATAATTAAATTATAACCGAAACCTATTTTTTAGTGGAATGGTTATGGGTAAATAATTTGATCCAGTTATTGATCAAAGTATATAATGTTTGATATTTTGATATTTTTTTATCAAATTATGCGGGGAGCAGATTAATCAACTTTTTTTTTTTATCAGATTTGAACTGAGGTGAAAGGGGCAAAATAGACATGCTAGATATTTTTTTAATATCGAAATAATCGAGGGATTAATAGAAAAATTTATGAGGTAAAATGGGTCGTGGAAAGAAAAATTATTTTTAAATTCTTATTCTTTGGATGAAATGCAAAAATCGTGAGAAAATCTTAAAAAATTTTTATCACTCGATATATATTAGATATATGTAGAGAAGAAATAAATTAATTTTTTACTAAAAGTTTAATTTATTAATAAAAAATTATTGCCATTTATTTGAACAGAAATTCAAAATTTATTAAAAACGACCTATTTTAACCCGATTGCCTATTTTACCCCTGGCCCCTACCCCCTAAATATTCAGTCAGAAGGCAGCGATGATTGAAAATAAAAAAATATTTAAAATTGTCAACATAATTTATAAATTTTGATCTTTAAGATTAAGCTTAAGGATTAAAATTGTTTATAATATAATAAATATTAAGATATTAACGGAATAAATTGTGAGCGTGTCCGAACGGTTGATAAACGTTTAGATACAAGGCAACAAACTTGCTGACCGCGTGTTTGTAATCTTTGTTGATTCATTCCGATAAAATAAAATAATTTATTTATTTATTAAATATCCATACTAATAAAACTATTTATTTTATCATACAAATATATTTAAATATAATAAACAAAGTGTTTATTTACTGGTACTGATAATTTAAAATTTAACCAGTTATTAAACACTCGTGGGCATTATTTTAGCTGGTCTTCAAACATTATTACACACTCGACTGTTTAGTTATGTCCTAAATCTCTTTAACGTCAAACATTCTTAATAATATTCAATAATTATTTATTTAATTACTGCGCTATTAATAAACAATATCTCACATCGTAACAGACATATATACATTTATACTAAAATATAATTGTTGTAAATAAATAAATAAAATACGCGAATACAGATAAATATAGTTATCTATTTAACCACTGGGACAGTCGTTTAATTATACTGCTCAAGTATTTTTGAACCCTTTAACCCACCGCTAGCTACCCTCCCAATTGTTATTTATTTTTAAAAATATAATTTATAAAAAAAAACCAAAATATCCTTTATAAAAGTCCAAACGTGCAATTTCCCGTGTAAACAAATTTCGTTCCAAAAAGATTACAAAAAAGTTCGTCATGTGGAGCTTCTAAACTTGAGACAGATTAGAACTTCGAGTGGAACTTTTTTTGAACTTTTATAATTTTGATAGTAAAAAAAAAGTTTATCTAGGATTTTATATGGGCGAATTTTGAATTAAAAAAAGAACGTTTTCAAAACGTACTTTTACTAGATTTTACCCTCATTTTGAAAAAGATCAAAAACCTCTTGGAACTTTTTATGGACGTTTTTTGATTCTTATGGGGCTATTGGTTTCTAATAATAACTTTTTCAGAACAAGGCTACAAAGTAATAAAATCATTTTTTTTTTTTACTCAAAATTCGCTCATATGAAGTCTTAGATAAACTTTTTTTTATTATCAAAATTACAAAAGTTTCAGTCAAAGTTCTAATCTGTCTCGAGTTTACAAGTTCCACATGCCAAAATTTTTTGTAATTTTTTTTACGCGGGCTCAGTACTCATAATATTTAAAAATTTCAGTATCTGATTTAGTTGATATTGATGACAAGTAAACTTGGTACCGCACAATTTAACTTGATGCAGTAACACGACAAGTTTTACTGGTTCGAGGTGTAAGGCCCGAAGCGATGTTACGTTTTTTACATTGCACGATGTAGATGGTAGTCCAAAGCTTCT
>OZ024706.1:8125830-8390448 GCA_964016945.1 Microplitis deprimator
GGATACTAAAAAGCTATCGGTACGGAGGTACAAAAGGCTAAGCCTGATACTTTAACTAAGAATAAGAATAAGAATAAATATAAGAAAATAAGAGGAGGAAAACAAGGTGCTGGAAGAGGAGGAGAAGGAAGAGGAAGATGAAGAAGATGATGATGAAGAAGGAGTAGCATATCCAGTCAGCAAACCGAGTAAGCCAACCAACGTATACCCACTACACCAGCAAGTAAACGAGTAACTAAAAGGAGGTGGTGGGTTCCAAGAGGAGGAGGTGGAAACAGGCAGAAAAGAGAGATCGGCAGCACAGTTTCGTGCCACAGGTTCGCCGATCACACACTCTCTATACAACCATTTGCTTTTACCATCTCAAACGACACTTACACACTTACGTTATCACCCAGGCGTCAATATTCCCCAGTATACGATTTTTGTTTATAAAAAGTTACATTTTTTATTTAAATTATTTACCTGGTTTTTGGTACTGTGTCTTGATGATTACCTGAGTGATATGACAGTGGACTGATTACTCGTCATTAATTATTAAAACTTCATTTTATTTATTTATTTTCTTTTATACGTTGGTGTTCAAGTGCAAGTAAGTGCTCATGTTTTATATTGATCATCATTTGTTTGCGTAACAATATGGCAAACGGTGAGTTCATGGAGATTTTAAGAGGAAATATTACTGTGGGATATGAAAATTTTTTATTTTTTATTAATGGATTTTTTGTTGTTATTTTTATGGAAATTTTATTTTGGTTTAGAATTAGGGAGAATGTTAATTAGAAGTGGATAGAAAGATATGAGAGAGGATTCATGGTGTTGATTAGCGGAGTTTGGAAGTATTTTTATGGGATAGTTGAGACTTTTTATGGTTGATGCGATTTTAAATGATTTGGGTTTTCTTTGGGAAATGGAATTTTTTGATGGAATGATAATTTTTATTGGAGGATTGAAGATTTTGTTTGAGGGATAGAGGTTCTGGGGAATAGAGGATGGAGTTTGATGGAATATGGATTCCATTAGTTGGATAATAGTTTCTGGAGATTGGACTCCAATTAATGGAATTGAATTTTTTTTTCGAGTAGTAAAAAATTTTGATAGTAAAATTAAAGTTTACATATTTGATTGAGAATTCCATTAATGGAATTTAAAATCGCAGAATAAAAGTTTTTGTTAATGGAATTATAATCTCTATTATCGGAAAAAGAATTTTCAGTAATGGAATTAAGAATTCCGTTATTGAAATAAGATTTGCCGTTAATGGAATTAAGATTCTCATTATTGGAAATAAGAATTTCAATATGGGATAAGAATTCCCATGAATAAAGTAATGAATTCCATTAATAGAGTAAAAACTTCCATTAGAGGATTGAAGAATTCCATTATAGGAATATGAATTTTTATTAATAAAATTAAGAATTCCGTCGATGGAGTAAAAATTTCCATTAATGAAAATAAGAATTCCATTATTCAAATAAGAATTTTCATTAATGGAATTGGGTATTCCTTTATTGGAATAAGAAATTTCATTAATGGAATTAAGGATTCCATTGGTGGAGTAAAAATTTCCATAAATGGAATTTAGATTTCTATTATTGGAATGAGAATTTTCATTAATGGAATTAGAATTCACATTAATGGAAATAAGAATTCTATTATTCAAATAAGAATTTAGTGGAATTGAGAATTCCTTTATTGGAATATGAATTTCCATTAATGGAATTAAAAATTATCTCAGTGGAGTAAAAATTTCCATTTGCGAAATAAGATTTTCACTAATAGAAAATAGACTTGCAATAGAATAAGAATTTTTAAATTGAATAATGACATACAATAATAGAATTATATTTACAAACAATAGACTAACAGATTCCATTTTTACTAAAAATATTATCAATAGAATTAAAATTTTTATCAGAGTAAAAATTTAATTAATTTAGCATTTCTATTAAAGGAATGAAGTTTCCATTAATAGGAAGTTTTCTTTAATAGATTTCCATTAATAATAACAAAAATTTTCTAATAACACAAGAATCTCATTAATAGAATAATGACTTCTATTGATCGAAATATGATTTCAATTCATAGATAACGAACTAATATTAATGGAATACATATTCCATTAGTTAAATTAATATAACATCCATTGATAAAAATTTTATTCACATCTAATAAAATAAAGATTTTGCTTAGACAGAAATTCGCATTCCTTCAATAAAATTATAAATATTTTTATCCCGCGTTCAAGATTCTTTATTAATAGAAATTCTAATATCGGAATAACATTCCATCAATAAAATTATTATTCAAATTCTTCAATTCTTATTCAAATAACAAAAGATTGATCAAAATTAAAATTCCATTCCCAAAATTATTATTTTCATTAATATGACCCAGAAACCCATCAAAGGGCTCATAAATTTCAATGAAATTTTTAATTAATTTAAAAAAAAAACTAAACCATCTTTGCATATAAAATTTAAATTTCCATTAATGGAACAACAAAACTAAAACTATATAATAACACATATCTGAATCGAATGCATCCAATACTTGCGGTTAATTATGAGGCTCAAAGTGTGAGGATGCTGTCCAGCGACTTGATTCTATCTCCTGAGCACCAGCCAAATGGTTTTTTGTTGCGCCGCACGATCTAGATCGTTATCGATGCCCGAAGGGTGATGGAAACCTGGAGATTGGTGTCTCGGTAAATCTTTGTAAAATTACAGGCTTCACATTTGCTTTTTACCCACTTCTATTCCCCCCCCCCCTCTGAATTATTAATTAATAAATTAATAAATTAATTTAAATGCATACGAGGCCCGAGAATAGTCCGCACAGCCAACCTGTAATTTAATAATGAAAACAAACAACGTCAGAGCTCAGATATTGCAACTTTTATCTGCATTGACTCGTTTAATCAATGCAGTGTAAAAATCAGGTTTTAATAATAGCAGAGACGAAAAGTAAATAAACGAATGTACATTTCGGTTTAAGAGGTTACAGAAACTCCCGTTGCGGGGCTTAAATATTTTTTTTTTTAATTAATCGACCAATTAGTGTTTAAATGCGCGCATGCGGTTTTTATATAAAAATATGTACGGACGTTAAAAAACATGAAAAAAATAAGATTTATGATAATAGTCTTTAAAAAAATTAACGACGTGTTTTAATATATTTTTGACTAATTTAAATTATTTAAAAAAAGAAAAAATAATAATTATGATAAAAAAAAATTTTGTCTCTTTTTCCGGTAAAAAAAAATGTTATCCAGGTATCCCAGTGTCTTTTTATACGTGCTCGTGAAATTAGTAAGGTGGAGAAACAAAAGCAAATAAAAAATAAAAAAAATAAATAACGTGGGGGCGTTGTCGGTAAGCCAAACCAAAAGAATATAGTGCTGAGTTACAAGAGAGTGGAGTGAGTAAGAAAGAGTTTGTAAGGTTATAAAAAGAAAAAAAAAGTAAAAATGTATGGCGCCGCACGTTTAACGTGTTTTAGACGTATCCCAAGTCTTTAAAATTTTTTTAAGCGTTACATTTTTTTTGAATTCAAATGTTGAGGAAGTAGAAAATTAGTGTCATCAAAAGTATCTCAGGTTCAAACCTTTTATAAATTTATATGTATGTATACATATATATGTAGATACATTTTTTTTTAAAGATAAGTAATACGAGGTAATATAAGGTTGAGGGAGTAGAGTGTAAGGATAAAAAAAAGGGATAAAAAAATAATGAGAATAAAAAAAAAAGGTGAAATGGCGCCACACGTCCAGCCTGTTTTCGGTCATCTCTTGTAAGACCCGTCGGCAGTATTTTTATATTTTTTTTTCGATGTCTTCCGTATCAAGGCTACTACTAGTTTACCCACGAAATTTAAGTTTCTGATACCTTAGAATTAATTTTTTTTTTTTTTTATTTAATTATGATATTTAATTGTATATTATTATTTTATTACTTTATTTAAAATTTAACGTTAATTCAACAAATAAATATATCTTTTATTTATAAAAAATTGTTTACACAGTACTAAGTAAGATATTTATGTCTTTCCCTTCACTTAACTAGCATAGGAAAAAAAAAAACAAGAAAACTAATTATAATAAATATATGTGCACATGGATTATGATACGCGTATTGGTTTAAGAAGAAGATGGAGGCATAGAAGTGACAGTGGATATATAAAGGAAGCCGCAATGTTTAAACGTGTTACACAAATGTAGTAAGAGTAGACTTATAAAGTGGGAAAAAGACTTGAACGAAGGTGATCCAGGCTACAAGACTTCTCTTACGATATATGTATATATGCAGAGTTAACCACATATTTCAAGTTATTGCGCATTATAAATCAACAAACTGTGCGTTTTTCTATTTTTTTAAACAAATTTGTATCTCAAGAACGAATTTTTTGAATTTTTATTTGGAATTAAAAAAATTTTTTTAGGAACGAAATTTTCTATTGGGTAGTTAAGGACGCTTACAATAGAAGGCGCGATTAAAAAAATATTTAATTTAAATATTTATTTTACTTAGAGACGCTTACAATAGAGGGCGTAATTTTGAAAATTAATTTTATTTGAATATTTACATAGTTATTGAAGTTTACGCCAAAGAGCACAAAAAAATCTCAATATCTTGTTAGTTAATGACGCTTACACTAGAGGGCGTGAAAAAAATTAATTTAAATATTGAAGTAATCATACTTCAATTTTTTTTCTCAATTTTATTTATTAAATACTAAAAAGATTTAGTTGAATTTAAAATTGTTAGTTACATTTCTCAGCTATAAATTATTTGATATTAATATAGAAAAATAATTTTAAATATATGATTCAAAATAACCTAAAATATTCAACGTCAACTGTGCCCTGGTGGAAATATTTCGGACTTTTGTCTGAAAAAGTCTTTAGAACTTTAAATCAGAGTTTTTCAGACAAAAGTCCGAAAAATTTCCACTAGGGTGAGCTTTGATGATTTTTAATTCATCTCTAATCTGACACTATACCATTATTGAAATGTATCACAACTTATATTTGTGTATATTAAATTTCATAACCAATATTCACTGTCTATCACCACTTATATTTTTTTAAATTATTTTAATAATTAGTAATAATTTAAATATTCAGTAAAGGAATCCGTAAAATGCAAATGTGTAATTTTTAGTCTACAATTTATACCTAGAGTATGTTTATTATAAATATGAGACTGAAAATTTGGTAATAGTACAGTGACGCTGACGATAGAGGGCTCGGAATTTAAGGTTGTGATTAATGACGCTGACGATAGATGGCAGTTTTAGTACTGAAAGAAAAAATTTCAATTGATTGAGAGAAAATAAATAAACAATTTGTAGAAGTTGAGATTTAATATTTGAGGAAAGCAAAAAGTATATGAGGTAATTTAAAAAACGGATTAGTAGGTATGTATTAGTTTTTTTTTTTTTTTGTTGAGGTTAGAATTTAAAAAGGCGACATGAGTAAATGAAAGAAAACGGGACTGATGCTGAGGAGGTCCGGGTATGCATAGTGCCCAGAGGCGAGAAGAGAAGGTGGCGCAGCAACAAAGAGCTTTGGACTTCTGACCAGTGGTTTCAGGGACGGCCAGACACCTGATATTTATTCTCATTCTTTTTATTTTCATTATTCTTTAGCTCTTCTTCTACCTCTACCTCTACATCTTATCCCTTTTTTATTTTCACTTCGTTTTTTACTGTTTTTTCGTCAGCACCACTGTGAAAAGTACACCGAACACGAGGAAGCCTTTATGGGTGTAGAGATCTCTCAAATGTTTGACGTTGGATCATCTGCAAATTTTAACTCATTAACACGTCGACAACTTTTGTATGCACCCTTTTATAGTTTTAGCTGATTTTTATTGAATCACTTCCTTATGCAGAAAAATCAAAATCAGGAATAATTAAATATCAGTATATAAATAATTATATAAATATATACAAAAAAAAGGATTTCGTGAGACAAAAAATTTTCACTTGACCCAAGAAATTTTTTGTTTTATGAAGAAAAAAAACATTTCTTGCAAAAAAAAAATCCTTTTTTGTGTATATACTTATATATATTTCTTATGGATTAAATTATTAATTTGGGACTGATTTAAAATAAGATTCAAGTAAGAATTGAGGCACTAGATGAAGTCTTGATTGCTCTTCATCAAAGATTGAGTATTAGATTATTGATAAAATTGAATTTTATTAAATTCGTAAAAAATGGAGTAATTAAAAATTGAAATAGATAATGAATCGTGTGATATATTTATAAACTTAAATATATGTTTGTCGGTTATTTAATCAGTTGCGTTCAACTAACGAAATATTAAATATCTTACTGAGATTAAATATATTTTTTTGTACTCTATTAATTATTTATATTTTTATTTAAATAATTTAATAAATATTATGACCATGGGAAATGGAGTTGAGTGAGCAGGTGGAACGGGAAGGAAAATAAAAAATGATGATACTGTCGAGTAATAATTTAAATCGAATACTTTAATGAATCTTTGCTCGAAACAATAATCTGAATAATGTTAGTCAGGTAATTATAATAAATAAAAAGACTGGATGGATTTTCTGGCGCGAACAGTATTTGAGATTGAAGGGAATGTGGATTTAAAGCCGTCCAGTCGAGTCTCGATACATTTATTATATTCTTCAGGTAAAAATTATCACGGTATCGGTGATTTTGGTGTTAATTAATCACAATTATTTAATTTATTTTTATTCTCCATAAAATCAATCGTGAAGAAAATAAAATAAATAAACTGAAAAAAATTATCTAAAAATTGCTTACTATTTTTCAAGAGCTCATTTCGCCCATAAGACCTCTTTTTATCATAAAATCGCGACTATACCATCTAATAATTTTTTTATAAATTACCGCGCGTGCATAAAATATAAAAAAAAATAATTTATGAAATCACCTTCAAGAATATTTTTTATTAGCAACAAATATGTCAAGTTCTTGATATATTTCTGAACACAACGCTTTTGTATCCAGTCTGTTTAAACTTTTGACACATAAAATTCAATAATATTTATTAGCCAATAATTTACATTCATACGAATAGCGAAAAAATCTATGAATATAAATTAATAAAAAAAAATACATCCTTAAATCCTTATTTTTTTTTTATATCTTAAATAGTGATCTTAACACCCTGTTAAAACGTGTGAGTTACTACCTGCAAATAATTTTGTGGTTGAATACAAAATTAACTCGGATGTCCCAAACAGTGGTAGTCATTTCTAAGAATTTTTTTTTGACAATAATAAAAAAAAAACAACTCAATAAATTAATAAAAAAAAAAATTTTGAAACCTCAAACATATATATGTATATTCTGGATTTTTGTATTTACAAACAATGTGACTAAAAAAATATATATAGTATTTATGTACAAGGAATTCCAATAAATTGTTTTTAATAACGAATCTTGGAAATAACAAACTGCTGAGAAATCAAACTAACGAGTGATTTAATATTTTTTTTTCTTATTTTTATTCGAGCAAGTTTCACATGAGTGGACAGGAATTGCCGCGGTTTGTTTGAACAAACTTGTTTATTTCAGCATCCACACACGAAAAACTTAAAAATTGTCATTCCTTCGTGAAAATAATTCCCTTTTATTTATTTTTTGTCTATTGTTTTATTCCAGAACTTTGTTTTGTATCAACTTGATTGGATTCGTGATCAAAATAAAAATGAAAAACAATCGTAGTTAATTTTTTTTTAAATTCTAATCCTTATTTGTCGTAAAAATTTCGATTTTTTTCAATAAAAATAATTTTTTGCAAATATTCCTTTTAAAAACTTTTTTTTTTTAAACTTTAACCAGAAAATTTAATGAATTTTCTCTAAAATCAAGTCAAGAACTTCATTAAAATTTAATGGATGTAATTACGGGTATTACAAGAAAAAATTAATTAGTGTTTCAAAATATATGATTTGAATATTTCATTAAAATTAAAAATATCGCGGATTTTAATTTAAAAAAAAAAATTATTGTATTTTGACGTAAACTAAAAAAATTTTAAATCTCTATTAAAATTAAAAAAATGATTATTTATTTATTTGGTAGCATTCTATCCCATGCGTGCCATATTGCCCCGCCTTTCTCTATACGTACATTCAAGTCCTGATGACGTAATTGCAACCGGTCGTCGAACTGGAACCACGAATGGAAGTCCCGGTACTCGAACCGGCTCCATTTCATTCATAAAAAAAAAAATTAAAATATATAATAATCATTATTATTTTTTATAAAGATACTTATACATATGAATTACATAAAGACTTTCACAACAGATTTATTTAAATTATCAATTAAACAAAACATTCAATTATTTATTATTTTTTTTTTTACAAAAATTAGAAAAAAAAATTTTTTTTTGCAGAGATGACATCGATACCAAGTATTAGAGCAATTGTAGCAATTGTTGTGTTAAATTTGACATTATTGCAAGCTCATCGTGAACATAAGGTAAAAAAATTTTTTTTTGTAATTTCTTTTATATTAAAAATTATTATTTATATTAAAAAATTTAATAAATATTTTTAAAGGTACATAATATTGTATTATACCCGGATAAACATAGTTGGTGCAAGACAACGCCGATAAAACAAGTTGTCACGTGGCCACAGTGCTCGTCACAGGAATTGGACAACAATGTTTGTGTTGGAGCTTGTTTTTCTTATATGGTACCTCACAGTGAACCCTCGGCTCCTGGGGACTTGATCAGACCTTATTGTGACTCATGTCAACCACTCGACAGTGTTTGGCATACTGTAAGTCTGAATAAAACTTATCTATAGATAATTATTACATATATTTAACTATTTCTTATGACTATATAATTTTTACAAAGAAATGACCTTGATGGCTTTCAAGCTGATGCGATTCCGCGTAAAATGAGTACCCACAACAATATATTATAAAAATACGTTCATTAATTAATTTAATTATTAATAAAATTAATTATTTGTAACTTGATAACTTCCGGTTTGAATATATTGATGTGGGTACTCATTTTACTTCTCCGAATGTTTACTATAAGACCATGTTATTATTTCGAAAAAATGAGCAAAAAAAAAAATAATTTTTTTTTAATCGATAATTTTGACTGATTTTTTTTGGTTTACAAATATATTGATGTGGGTACTCAAACAACCGGAAATCGTCTCAAAAATTTCTCTGTGCTACTCAAAATGCCAAAGCAATTAATTTATTATTAATAATATAAATTTTGATTAAAAAAAATTTTTTCTCAAACATGGTGATGTGGGTACTCAAATAAGAGGAAATTACCTCGAAAATTCAAAAATAAATAAATTTATTGTCGATAGGTAACACTGGACTGCAAAGACGAGGATAACAATCCAACGACGATGCTAAAAAAAGTCCAAATAATAACAAATTGTTCATGTAGTTCATGCATGGAAACATCAAAAATAAAACCCGATTATAATACACTCCTGCACACGTTAACGGATGACAGTATCGACGATAACGTCAATCACGTCCATGAGACACCAGATTTATTATTAAACCCCAACTTAAATTCGTCTAAAAATGTCACTAAAGATGGGATTGAAGCCAACGAAAGATTTATGCAGTACTTTAAACATCTTAAAGAATCTAAAAAACTAGATGAGACGAATGCTAAAGAATTATTTTCGAAATTAGAAGATAACATGAACTTGGAGACATTGCGCGAGTTAATTAAAAAATACGGGCAAGATGAGCATCACAAGCATCATCATCAGAAAATAGACGTTGAAGAAAACCATACGGAATCTGAAGAGACTGAAGCGACTCATGACACCGATACCGATTCCGATACTGATACTGAGGATCATCATCACAATAATCATCATATTGGTCCCCATCATTCGATAGTTCTCGATTCAGATGTTAAAGAAAAAATAGATGTCGAGCCTCATTATTTACATCCAGCAGTTGCTGGACAAGAGATTAGTTATCATGACAATGTTCTAGTTGACAAAACTAAAAAAAAAGATTTTTAATTTGAAATTTAGAATTTTTTTTTATACCCGTAAAAAATTTTTTATTTTTGTTTTGAAATTTATGTTTCTACAGCTAAAATATTAGAGATAGAGCAAAAAATAATGAGTACTTTTTTATAGAAAATTTAATTGTCTACAAAAAAGGTATCCTTGACTTTTTGAGTAAATTCAATATTTTAGGCAGAAATTTGAATTTAATAATGGGGAAAATGTGGCAATATTTTTGGCGGGAAAAATATTAAGGTTTATTTTTTAAATTACGTTTTTATAGATTTTATTTTATTGAACACTGTTGTCATTTTTAAGGATGAAAAAGAAAAAAATTTTAATCAAAAATTGAAAATAAAATTTTTTAGAGTAAGAAATTTTTTTTTTTTTTAATATTTTTTATTAGAAATTATGTATGTAAAATAATTAGCAAAAATATTAAGCAATTATTTTTTTTTATTTTTATATAAGTTAATTTATCTGCAAAATAAACTAAGAAAATAAATAAAATTTGTAGATAAGAATAATTATAAAAAATAATAATTGTTTTCATAATTATAAATTTTTTTTTTTAAATAATTAATAATTTAATACTACAAAAAAAAATTATTTAACTAAAATATTATATATCTATTTATTTTATTATTTTTTTTTTTTTTTGCTGCTTACAATTAATAATTGTATGATTATATTTTTATCAATAAAATAACAAAATTATTTAAAAAAATGTCGTTAATTTTTCTTTTTTTTTTTTTTTTTAACAATTACTCTAAATCGTAACCAAAAAACAAACAATCAGACTGTAAAAATTTTTAATGCTCGATTTCAAAAGAAATTCCAAGATTTAAAAAAAAAAAATTTAGGAAAAATTGGATTTCAAATTGTTTGGGGTAAGTTGAATTTCTTGTTCAAAAAAAATTTCTTTTCTGTTTTAAGTAAAATAAGACACTACTTTTTTTCTAAATAATTACAATCTAGTCTAGAAAAAATCTGGGGTGAATTGGTCCTCAAATAGTGCGACCATTTTTAAATTTTGACCAAAACAATTTTTTTTTCGATAATTAATTAAGAAAATTGTCTAAGAAATTTTATTAAGAATCAGCAAATCTGATGACGGGGGTAAAATGATCATAAGAAGGGTCTGCACTTTTTTCTCTATCACACTCAAGTTGACGACCGGTACATCCCTTGTTGCACTTGCGCAGTAAATGGAAACTGTCCAGGTTTTCCTCCTAAACAAAATTTAAATTTAAAAAAAAAATCGTGGACAAAAATTACTCTAGACCTTCAATAAAGAAAAAATTCTTTTTTCATTATACGATTTTCAAAATTGTAAATATTCTATCAGCTATTGTTCGGATAGGCTATGGAAATTTATTTAAAATAAAATATGATTTATAAATTTAATTTTCTTTATTAAAAGTTTTGCGTTTAGAGAATTGCCTTTACTCATGAATAATATCTATATATATATTCATTTTAAAGCAGAAACACATTGTCATACAATCATAAATTACTTGGGCCTTATGACTTCAAAGATGTCCTTTGACCGACCCAAGTACCTAAGGTCATAAAAATCCAGTTCAAACTGGTTCACTTTTCTCCCAAGAGAAAATATACATTTCAAACTTACACTTAATATTATTTTAAGGAGAGTAAAATATTTACTAAAAATATATATTCTTATATAAGAAGAATTAGATTAATTTTTGTACTCGATTCTGGGAAATCAACAGCTATAAATTGAATATCAATATTTACTATCTTTCATCAAAAATTTCATGAGTATTATTTTGCTCCACTATTTCTATGTATATATATTTATTTCTTCTCATAAATTGATAAATTAAATTTATAAAATAAATTTACAAAAAAAAAAATCAAAATAATAATAATATGCAGTTTTATCAACTTTCACCAAAGTACATAACTGGATTTTACCTCTAGCTCATTAAATTCTATATATGGCTATATATATATATATATATATATATATATATATATATATATATATATATATATATATATATAATATCCATCATTTCTTACTCTCTTCTAAAAATTAAAATTGATTAAGATATTAAAGGTTTTAAAGAATTTTAATAGAGATAAGACTGTGATATTGAAATATATATACATATACATATATAAAATATATATATATATACATATGCATATATATTTACTAAAATTATAAAATTACTGAATATAATATAAAAAAAGTTCATATATATTTATTTAGAGATAAAACTTTAAAACTCCACTAATTGTAGTATATATATATATACTACAATTAGTGGAGTTTTACAGTAAGTGTATATATAAGTAAGTGTTGTAATATATGATATAATGTATAATATGTATATATATATATAATGTAAGTAAACTTTAGTAGTTTTGTAAGTATACATTTTATTTACAAGTATAGGGTCTCCGTAAAATTTCAATCAGTTGCGTGCCGACACTTGATGTATTATCGTGTAGCACGTTTCAAGTTATTTTACTTAGCATGTGATTTCCACTATGGCGAGCGGATTTTCGGAAATTATATTTTTATAATATGCCGATGCCGTAACGCCAGGGAATTAAATATTTTATCTGTTTTAAACGACTAATTGTTTATTATATTTAAAAAATAATTTATATCTGTGTTATTAACTAAGACTTGTAGTAAATTTTAAATCTTGATTTAAACTTTTGCTGTGTTAATTGTTGACTGTTTATTAGTGAAATTTTTTTGTTTATTAATTTAATAATTTAATTATGGATATTATGGATGGTGAGTTAAATTTTTTTTTTTATTTATTAGCGAGTAATTATTTTAATTATTTTATGAAAATGAAAACTGCTGTTATGAAATTAGAGTTATTAGTTTCTAACATTCTTTTTAATGGTACAGCTAAAATATTAGCTTTACAAAAAAATTTATTAATAATAATTTTTGTGAAATTTAATTTTCTACAAAAAAGGTTTCTTATAAAATTGTCGTAAAATCATTTTTTTAAAAGTTACAACCGATTTTATGTAAGAAAAATTCTCTGGCTGTGTCGAAAATTTAAAAAATTCGTAATTTAACGTCTAGCGGCTAAACTATTGATCCTAAAGAAAAATTTTCAAATAATTTTTTGTAGGAAATTTAATTTCCTATAAAAAAGTTTCTGTGTAAAATTACCATAAGTCTATTAGTTTTTAAACTACAGCTAAAGGTTGTAGTTTTGACAGAAAATAAGGAATTTTTTTTTTTTTTTAATTAAAAAAATTTATTTAATTTATTTAATTCAAGGATAATAATGATACTTATCTTATGAACAAACACAAATATATAATAAAATATATATTTATGTATGGACTTAAATATAAGATAATTGTCTATTTCTATGAACATATATTTTAATAGATACTTTAGGAGTTAATTGAGTTCAATAAATTCTCCGCTCATTAAAAAATACCAAGATAAGATAGTCGGGGACAAAAAAAAAAGTTTTTAAAAATCCAGTCGAACAATTAAAAAAAAAATTTTCAACGACTAATAAAGAAATATTTTGTAATTTTTATCTCTGATCAATAAACAAGTCATTATTTATTAAATGATAACATTTTAATGCAATGTCAATTAATGAATTAATTTTTTTTTTTTTAAGAATTTTAATTTTTCAATGGCAAAAATATAGTTATGATATATATTTAACTCAATGTATACGCAATATCAAATAATTACTTGTATAACTCGTACACATATATATATATATATATATATATATATATATATATATATATATATATATATATATATATACAATATGTCTGATAAAAATTAATTGATCACGATTATCGTAGTGATAAAATGTAATCATTATCTAATTATAATTTTCTGATAAAAATTTTTTTTTTGTGAGAATTTAACACAATTAAAAAGAATTTTTTTTTTAAGTATATATATTAGAATTGATATACAAAATGAAATTAAAACAAAAAAAATCATAAGGTACTAGATGAGGTCTTGATTGCTTTTAATTATAGATTACGTATTAATTTATGATTAAATTCGTAAAAAATGGAGTAATTAAAAATAGAAATAAATAACGGATCGTGTGATTGATATTTTTAAAATTGAATATATGTTTGTCGGTTTTTTAATCAGTTACGTTTAACTAACGAAATATTAAATATCTTACTGAGATTAAATATATTTTTTTGTACTCTATTGATTATTTATATTTTTATTTAAATAATTTAATAAATATTATGACCATGGGAAATGGAGTTGAGTGAGCAGGTGGAACGGGAAGGAAAATAAAAAATGATGATACTGTTGAGTAATAATTTAAATCGAATTCTTTAATGAATCTCTGCTCGAAACAATAATCTGAATAATGTTAGTCAGGTAATTATAATAAATAAAAAGACTGGATAGATTTTCTGGCGCGAACAGTATTTGAGATTGAAGGGAATGTGGATTTAAAGCCGTCCAGTTGAGTCTCGATACATTTATTATATTCTCCAGGTAAAAATTATCACGGTATCGGTGATTTCGGTGTTAATTAATCAAAATTATTTAATTTATTTTTATTCTCCATAAAATCAATCGTGAAGAAAATAAAATAAATAAACTGAAAAAAATTATCTAAAAATTTCTTACTATTTTCCAAGAGCTCATTTCGCCCATAAGACCTCTCTTTATCATAAAATCGCGACTATACCATCTAATAATTTTTTTTTAAATTACCGCGCGTCCATAAAATATTAAAAAAAATAATTTATGAAATCACCTTCAAGAATATTTTTTATTAGCAACAAATACGTCAAGTTTCTGCATTTTTTTTTTCATTAAATTAAAATTTATTATTTATTTTTATTTAAATAATTCAATAGATTATTATTTTGTTGAAATAAAAAATATTTATTCGAAATACCCAATAATTTATTTATCACTTACACAACGATAATAATTAAAAAAAAAAAAAAAAATAAATTAAGTCAAGTAATTAAGTGCAATTATTGAATCTCTACGGATAATTTATTTATCGTAATTAAAAATAGCTTAGAAATTATTCACAAGTCCTTAAAGTTCGTTTTTCTTTTGAAATCTTTCGCTTTGGATTTTCATTAAGTATTTAAACTTAATTACAAACCCATTTAAGAAACTATAAGTACATTTACAATTACATTTTCAACCATAAATGACAAATTTTCTTTGTAAAGAGTTAAACCCTCTTACCTTTAAGGTAATTACATACTTTCTAAATACGTACATCTTTCAGAAAAAAAAGGATTGACGTCATTTAAAAGTCATTACAATTAAATTCATGCCTAAAATTTGCTTTATCCCAAACTTTGAGCCTTGAAAGAATTGTCAATTTTAAAAGAAACTAAAATAGTTATTGTTCACATAATCCAATATGTGTAGTAAGTAAATTACCGGAAAGAAAATTTATGTGATCTCTGAAAAATTTTTCATGACAGTAATTTTTTTTGACATAAAAAAATTTTTAATTTATATATCGAGCACTTAAAATTAAAATTTCAGCTCAAATATCGAAGATACGGTAAAAATATATTGATACTAATTTTTAGATAATAAAATTTTCTAGAAAAAAGATCCTTACATATTTTTTCGTTAACTCAATAGTTCAAGAGTTATTATGATTAAAACCAACTAAAATTGAATTAAAACAAACATTCAGAGACTAAATTTTTTATCCTTTACTCCGAATCATAAAATCGTACAAACCGTCAAACTTACGTTAAAAGTCATTATAACTTTTTTTATAGAAAATTAAATTACCTACAAAATAATTTCTGATCACTTTTGTCTTATCTGCAACAGTTTAGCCATAATTTAAATTCAAAGATAAAAATTTTTTATGGGATTTATTTTATACAATTTATTGCAGTGGATGCTTTAAATAAAAATTAAAGCTAATCTATCAAAGATACAATAAAAATATATGAATATAAATTTATAGAGAATTAAATTTCCTAAAAAAAATCATTCATTACATTTTTACGTCAACTTGATAGTTTGCGAGCTATCGTTACATTACCAGTTAATTATTTTTTTTGGAAATATATACTGACAATAATAATAGCAATTAATTTAAATTGTCCGCAAAAAATTTAATTTAGGCGCGAGAAAAAAACTAACATGTAATTAAGCGCACGCATTCAAATCAACATCCAATAATGTAAATGTAAGCATAACAATAAATATATGAATACATAAATATATACATACATATATATAAATGTATTTAACGAAAATGAGTCACCATCCGTACAATATAATTCCTCGTGGCCCTCTCCTCGTGCTCTCACTCGTAAATACATTCATAAAAATATCACAACTACACCCTCAATATATATTCATATATATATATAGATTTATACACATAATAATAATCGTAAAACTACGTTAACACTCGTCAATCATCGACCGCGTGCACGAATTCAGTCACACTACTGGCACTCGCGATCTCCGAACCCCGCGAATCTGAAAACTATTTAAATTTTTAAAATTCCTTTTCCCTGCTATTTAAATTTCGCGCCCTTTACCAAAATTCGTCCAGCCTTTTAATGCCCAAAATAAATTATTCCAGCCCTCGGGTATTTTTTTACCAAGAAAAAAAAATATATTCCCCTCTCAGGATATTTAATTTCATCACTACGTCCCTGGTACCAACTGCGCAAGTCTCGAGTTGCCAAAGTATTAAAAATATAAATATTTATTGTTATTAAATATTTGTGATAAATTACTGGGCAATTAAATGAAAGATAAAAAAATATGTTATCTTCATTATAAATTTGATTAAAATTATTGGCAAATATATTATTTATTTAAAAATATCAAAAATACAGTCGCGCGCATGGTAACCGCCATCTTTAATTCTTCGGAGTAAACTTAATATATTTATATATATCTATATATATATATTTGCAGAATTAGTTGAATCAGCGTTTTAAAGATACTCATACTTATTTTCATTTCGGAGTATTATTAAAATATATATAAATATATACCTGCGAGATTACCTGATACTTTTAAATCAGTTATTGTTGGTTCATTACTCAGTATCGGAAAATCAGCGTAGGAGTGAACATTTAAAGATTCAAAAAAAATTCATTTAATAAAAATCAATAAATTCAATAAATAATAAATAATTAAAAAAATAAGTGATTATCAAAATATATATATACATAATTTGTTTAATTATTAATAATAATCATGCATAAAATATTGGGTATGAATAATTGCAAGGTATTTTCTGTACTTAGAAGTCCCGATGAGGGTGAATTTAATCGTAAAGTTTAAACAATAAATATATATACATACATATATATACATTATATTTTTTATTAAATTTTGTGACGTAACATTATTTTTTTTATCTGATTTAAAAGAAAAAAAAACTGAACTGTGTATGAACTTTTAATAATTATTTTATTAATTAATTAATTAATCGATTAATTAATTTGTGAACGTGTCAGGTGATGTCTTATCAAAATCGACGTGTCCAGATAATTAAACAATAAATATATATATATATATATATATATCCGCTAATAAGTGCGGTAATAGTGCGGTATTTATATAACCCGTAATGTATTTGCGATTTTACAAGGACGAAAAAGGGAGCGAGCATAAAAGATTGAGAGCATCAGCATTTGAATCTGGTTTGGGATCAGGATCAGGATCAGAGTCTGGATCAGGGTCTGGTAGTAAAGTAAAAGTCGGCGGATCTAAATCAGCAAAATTATTGGCAAGCTGCGAGCCAGTTTACGAAACTGCTGGAAGGAGTAAAGGCGAAGGTGAAGAAGTTGAATTTGGATTTGTAAATTATTTCGACGCAGACATAGATATAGATATTGACGGTGTCTGTGGACTATATAAATTTGGATTGTCACGAGGTATGAGCGAGGAAGAACGTGCAGTAATAACGCCACGAATTGGATGGCGCAAATTGACAGACCCTGGAGACTGACACGAGAATTTGAAAATTTGGACGGCATCAATACGATAGCATTTGCCGTATAAACCTAGTCCTTTGTTTGTTATTGGTAGTGGTAATAATATTGATAATTATAATACAAAAAAAAATAGTAATAATTTTTATAAAGTTCCTGATGTCGTACGAAACCGAGCTTTGATACGAATTATTCTGAAGAGGCAACCAAAGATGGCAGGACACCGGTGTCGGTAGCAGACGGGGTTCACGCTTCCTAGATCTTTTGTTTATTTATTTATATAGTTTTGGTATATTTGTTTATTTAAATGGGTATTTATGTGAGTGAGCCTTGAATGTGCCATAGTAGCTGATAAGAGACAAGCTTTGAGTTTAGTCGGTTGTGTCAACCGGACAATATTTGTGCTTAAGTGCTTACCAATTTACTTGGATTAATTATTAGGATAAATATATAAATATAAATATAAATAAATATATATAGTTTAATTTATTGATAGTAATAATGCCCGCGACTCCGAGCAAGCTCAATTTGAGCTTTGCTAGAAATGCATACAATGCTTTTAATAATCGAACGCCAACGGATAATGTTGACACACAAGTTGAACAAAAAACTGAATTGTTGGAGGGTAAGAATTTTTTAAATTTACCGCCAAGGGGATAATAGAAAGTTTTGCTTTAAAGATATTGATGGAAAATTTTTTTTTGTTTTAGGCACGAGGGGCAATGGGCTTTCGCAGCTAAAAAATGGAGTGGATTATATTAATCCTGGTGAAGAAGATCAGATGGAAATCTATGGGTAATTTATCTTTAACTATTTTTATTTAAGCATGAAATTTTTTTGAAATTCAACGAACGTTAATAAAATTTGAATTTACTAGATTCATCTACGAAAGCTACTGTTACATTACTTTTTAAACTTCCCGCTATGGAAATTGAAAATTTTCAAAAAAGGGAAGTTATTGCTTTTGGTCCAATTTTCGAAAATCGAGTTTTTACCAGATCTCGACGTCAATAAATTTTTGATAAACTTAAGATTTATAAAAATTTTATGCTCGGAAAAAATTACAGTTTTCAGTGCGAAAACAAGGCCTTCGTATAAAAAACTTCAGTATAGTAGTTTGCACTGTATCAAGTGAGATTTCTTCTCGCAATAGTCTTTACAATTATAGATATCAAATTTTACAGTTTCTACTAAAACTTTGAAAGCTGAAAACTTTTTTGATATTACGAACTGAAAAAAGTAATTTGGAACTTTCACGCCATCGAATAACGAAATTTTTTCAGTTTTAAAGTAGCGGGACTTGGCCGAAATTTGAAACTATAATTTTTTCCGTGTGAGTCCAACACTTGATACCAGCAATTTTATTATCACAAGTGATCTCAGTTAATTGATTCCATGGTTCCCGACATTGTATATAACAATAAAAGTAAAAATTAATTATTATTAAGATCAATTATCGTAGTGTTCAGTTGATGATCAATTGTCGTGAGATCTACTGACGTAGAACTACTCGGGGTTCAATCAGAAAAATTCACTAAAATCATTTTTTTTATTAGATGACTACTATTTTTAAATATCTGATTAATTACAATATGAATTCAAAATTTATTTATTAAATCCCTAGATGATAACTTAATTTTCTCTAGACTACCAGTAAATTTTTTTTTATTCCTATGATAACTTATTTCTTTCATCGCTTAGGATCAGGATTCAAAATTTCTGGGAATAAAAAAATTTGAAAAATAGTTTTATGTAATCTGACAAAATTCAAACTCGCATATAACCGACCAAAAAAAATGGATACTAAGATCTTAGAAAATTTTTTTTTTATGAGCGTAATCAAAAGACATCCGAGATGGAAGAAAAGGCTGCATTTATTTTTATTATGAGTTCAAATTACTCTGGGCTAAAGTTACGTCGATTGACGTCAAAAAAAATTTTTCCTTGAGTTCGATAATACCGAGATATAATTAATTAATTCATTTATCAATTATAATTTATATTTTATTTAATAAAATTTTTAAAAAATGAGTATTTAAATAAAAGTTTAAAAAAATAAATAATTGATCGGGAAATAAATTAAAAAATTTTAAATACGTCATAAGACAGCTGTTAATATTTTTATTAAAATAAATAATAAAAAAAATAAAACTGGATGTTTAATTTTTAATATTTTATGCCCGACGATTTATGGGAAAATGAAATGTTCTAAGCAATTTTTTTTTTCTAATTTTTATCAAGTTTTTTTATTGCTAGAATTGTTTAATGATATTTAAAAAAATAGGAAACTGCGTCATGAACAATAGAAGTAATAAATAAAGATTTAATTTCATTATTGATACAAAGAATTAAATATATTTGTGGAAAAAAAAAAGCTGATAATCACTGTAATTAACACAAGACTATCCACAATTATTCAAATTACAATGAATTGTAAAGACAAGTTTGTTATCTAATACATAAAAAGTATCATTTTTTCACAATAATGATATTTTATTGAAAAGATTTTATTACATTCGGCCATCATTCAATTCTATGAATCATCAATTTTTTTTTTGCGGCTCATTTTACCCCATGTGGACAAGGAATAGATGATAATTAACATGCATCAATTTTTCTAAATTTTGAGCTTAATGACGCACTTATTTTTAGACAATTGTAAGAATATATTATTCTTCATTGTCGTAATATTTTTAATTGTTAAATTATTTTAATTTTCATACTTTTATGTTTCTGAAAATATTAAAAATATTTTTTAAGTTCATTGATAATGAAGAGAACACATTAATTTATACTAACGCTTGATTAATATTTTATAAGAATGAAAAAAAATATGAAACAGAATTTTTTCGGCCCATTTCACCCCAAGTTGACGAGGAATCGATAAATAATTATTTATATGCATCAGTTTTTTATCAACGGCTGTTGGTTAAGACTGACTGCAACTTTAATGAAATAGGCGACATTTTTTAAATTGGAAACTCTAAACTGTAAATTACTAAAAAGAATTTTAAAGAAGTTGAAGACTAAATTTATTTATTTTTTTTCCAGATACCGTAGGAGTAAAATCTTTACAATAATCACTTGGTTCCTGATAGTAGCAACTGGTGGTCTCTTGCGTCTTATATTTCATTGGGTGCCGCATTTGATGGTACGAGCAACGCATTCAAAATGTTCACTCGACGAGGCTGATACTGTGCTGCTGATCGAAAGATTTCAAGGCAAACATGCTTACTATTATGTAAAAAAACTAAAGACACTGACTGCTGCTGATGTATCGTAAGTATTTATAATTATTATTTAAGCCAATTGATTTCTTAAATTAATTTGTTCAAATAAATTTCAGTAAAAATGCACTGGACAGCGAGACGCTGATTGATGAATCTTGGAATGATGCGGCTAGTGTCAATTCAACGGATCTGGCTGGTGTGACAACTATTGATGATACTTTGAAGCTGTCAGTTCACTTGCACAGTGGACATTTTAAACGAGTGTCCTCCATTTTGATGTTCACATGCAAGAAACTTGTTTACATCTGGGACAATGAAAGGGGTGAATTTCTTAAGCTAGCTGGTCTAGATACTGGTGTTTCTACGTCAACGTTACACCAAATGCCGGGATTGACTTCTCAGGAACAATTTCTGAGGTAAAATTTGTAATAAAAATATTTATTTTAGTACTTTGCCAATTTCTCCTAGAGTTCTCCAGTTGGAATTATTAATAGACAGATGAGCATGTCTACAAGATTAGTAGTGATAAATTTATTATTATTCTTACTTACAAAAAATACAAAATTGACACAAATCTTTATTTCTCTTAAAAAAAAAATTCAATGACTAATACAATAAAATTTGAATTACAGACGCAGCGTTTACGGGAACAATGAAATAAAAATTCCAATAAAAAGTTTCATCCATTTATTGTGTCTCGAAGCACTGAATCCATTTTATGTCTTCCAATTATTCAGTTTCGGCCTGTGGATAGCTGACGATTACTACTACTACGGTCTGGCAATTATGACAATGTCTGGCTTCGGCATCACGATGGCCGTCATCCAAACCCGCCGCGTAAGTGAATCTAATTTTAATTTCAATTTATATTCGATCTATTAATAAACCTTCAATTGCCACAATTAATTAAGCCAAAACTAACCACGCGCTTCAATGATTGCAGAACCAGCAGAAACTAAGTTCAACGGTCCATTCATCAGATGTAGCGACAGTTATGCGGGACCGCACGACTGGTAAAACAGATTCTATCACATCCGATCGTTTGGTTCCTGGCGACATCTTAGTGATACCCCCGCACGGTTGTGTGATGCCCTGTGACGCAGTTCTCCTCACTGGAACGTGCATCCTCAACGAGTCGATGCTAACTGGAGAATCCGTACCCGTCACCAAGACCCCGGTTCCATCTTCCGCAGATATGATATACGATACCAAAGAACATGCACGTCATACTCTCTTCTGTGGCACGAAAGTAATCCAAACTCGATACTTTGGCGGCGAGAAAGTCCTGGCCGTGATTATCCGAACGGGATTCACTACCAGTAAAGGAGGGCTCGTGCGATCTATAATGTACCCGCCACCAGTGGACTTTAAATTCGAGCAAGATTCCTACAAATTCGTTGAAATTCTGGCCTGTATCGCGGTCGTCGGTGCTATTTACACAGCGATAACCAAATCGATGCGCGGCATACCTACTCGTGACATTATTCTAGAAGCCTTAGATCTCATCACAGTTGTTGTTCCACCGGCGCTGCCTGCTGCTATGACAGTAGGGCGCCTGGTTGCTCAAAACCGACTTGAGAAGAAACGAATTTACTGCACAAGTCCTCGAGCCATCAATGTGTCGGGTTCTATTGACTGCATTTGCTTCGATAAAACTGGAACCCTTACGGAAGATGGTCTAGACATGTGGGGAGTAGTTCCGGCAACAGAAAGAAAATTTTTCGTCCCTGTGAAGTCAATAAGCTCATTACCGGCAGCAGAACTACTATTTGGCATGGTAAGTTGCCATGAAATAACAATTATTGATGGATCATTGGTTGGAGATCCACTGGACCTTAAGATGTTCGAATCGACCGGATGGACCCTAGAAGAACCTGACGTATCGGATAACACCAAGTTCTCGATGATGTTTCCGACAATTGTTCGTCCTCCCAAGAATTCAAGGCTGTTACAAACTCAAGAATCGCTGTCGGGTATGTCCCCTGCTCACCAGAACTCAATCGCCAATTCGGAAGTAGAGAACATGTCGCTAAACAATTTAGCTGCTTCGGATGCAGAATTGGCTGAGCAAGGCTTAGAAATAGGAATTATAAGACAGTTTCCTTTTACATCAAGCTTACAGCGTATGAGTGTCATCACCAGGACGTTGGGTGCTACGCACTATGACCTCTACTGCAAAGGAAGCCCGGAAATGATCCAAAGTCTATCGCGCCCAGAATCAATCCCTGCAGATTTTGCTTCAGTTCTCCAGGAATACACCTCCGAAGGCTACCGTGTGATTGCAATGGGACACAAACCGCTCAATAAATTAACTTACGCCAAAGTTCAGCGTCTGAGTCGTGAGTCTGCAGAAAGTGATCTCCATTTCCTGGGTTTCGTTATCCTAGAAAATCGACTCAAGAAAGAAACAACTCCAGTTATAGAAGAACTTAATCGGGCATCAATAAAGACAGTAATGGTAACTGGTGATAACATCCTCACGGCTTTATCTGTGGCACGTGATTGTGAAATGATACAATCAGACATGCCAGTTATTGCTGTAACTGCGCTACAAACTGGCCAACCAAAGCCACTATTATATTACACCCGTAGTGATCATACCGTTTCATCACCAATGCCGTCAAGCATTAGCGAAATGACCGATTTGAATAGTATCATTTCGCTGGAAACAATCGAAAGTGGTTCATTCGTTCGCACAGACGGAGTCTATCTTTCAGACGACTGCCACAAGCACAGTAGTAACAAATATGTATTCGCCGTTGATGGTAAAACCTGGGCAATAATCAAACAACACTACCCAGAACTTCTTCCTAAAATAGTAACGCGTGGTGCGATTTTTGCCCGAATGTCACCAGATCAGAAACAACAGCTGGTTCAAGAATTACAGGGTCTCGGCTATTATGTCGCCATGGTCGGAGACGGAGCCAACGACTGTGGTGCCCTGAAGGCTGCTCACACTGGAATCTCACTCTCCGATACAGAATCATCAGTAGCGTCACCGTTTACCAGCCGGGAAACAAATATCTCCTGCTTGCAATCTGTTATCCGGGAAGGTCGTGCTGCCTTGGTCACCTCATTCGGCATCTTCAAGTACATGGCAGCTTATTCACTAACGCAATTCGTCTCAGTGATGATTTTATACGAAATCGATTCAAACTTGACCGATTTCGAATTCTTGTACATCGACTTACTGATCATATCAGTGTTTGCATTCTTTCTACCCCGGACCGCGGCATATGATGGCCCACTGGTCAAAGACCCTCCGCCGACTAGTTTGGTCAGCACCTCATCAATACTGAGCATCGCTTTGCAAATGATTCTTGTCACCGGTTTCCAATGCTTGAGCTACTGGAACCTCAAGCAGTATGATTGGTACAAACAGTTCAATGTTGAAGAAAGTGACGATAAAGATGACGTTTCCTGTTTAGAGAACTATACTCTGTTTATTATTAGTTCAATGCAGTATATTATATTAGCCGCAACATTTTCTAAAGGTCATCCATATCGCAAAAGTGTTTTTACAAATCACGGATTGCTTGCGTCCTTCATTTTGATGTCAATGTTTTCTTCATACTTGGCTATTTGTCCATTTGACTGGTTGGCTCATCAATTTGAATTAGTAATGCCACCGGATACTTCATTCAGGATCAGGCTGGTCCTTTATGGTGCGGCTAACTTAATTATTGCATTATTCGTTGAATGTTTCATCGTTGATTACCTGATTTCCGGGAAATTACGCTACCGCTGGCACAATGTCGACAAATCAAAACGCAAGTTTTTGGCAATAGAACGTGACATGTTGAAGAACACGAAATGGCCGCCTTTGACACAAGAACCCCCGACTCCAGATGTCGCAGTACCTGATTTGATACGACGGAACACTGTTACGGAAATAAAAATAGAAAAGCATATTCCTGACAATGCAAGTAACCACGGGGTGGCTAATATTGTAACGCCTGTGAAATCTGGAATGTTTTTCAACAAAAGTTCTCCAAGATCATTGACGATGACTAATAAATTCGGCTCTGCACGAGAGGTTACACTAAATCCAACTAGTTTGGTTAATGATCGACGCAATACTGTATCGATGCAAATAGTGTCACCTTGTTATGAAGATCGTGAGCTAACAGATGCAACAACACCCACCCATAAACTGATGAATGGTAATGGTGACAGCCATATTAAACGACGTCACAATTCAGAGTCAGAAAATGGAATCGATCAGCACCGCGCTATCAATCGTGGGAACCCGTTGAACAGATTGACGTCGATAAATCCGATTGCGACTTTACCAAGAAACCAATCAATGCAAAATCAAAAAATTAGAGATATCAATATGGATAAAATAAATAAAAGCGAAGATTTGAGACGAGGGCACAGTGTTCTGGAAATGGATATTTTGCCTTCTTGAAACGCGGTTACATCCTTTGTTAAAACAAAGGTTTTTTTATTACGATTTATTGTGCTAATAGTATGACACGGGACTATGAGCATTTAATTTTATTTAACTTAAAAATTCAATGCTGCCTATTTATTAGAGCTGGGTTCTTAATTGTTATTAATCATTTTTTTATTTTCAAAGTTTCGATGCTTAAATCAGTTCTAAATGTACGGAAAAATTTTTCTGACGATTTTCACTCTTATATAAATCATATATGAACTCGATCATATAATTCAATACTTTAGATTCATTATTGGTCAAATATAGTCTATATCTGATGTGTATATGATTATAAAAATCCATTTTGGATCACGTAGACCATATATATGTAAATACTCATATATGAACAGATATGGAGTATATATGATCAGATATCTGTTATATATGATCAGATATGAGTCATGTATGATAGGATATGGAGTATGTGATCAGATATGAATCATATATGAACTCGATCATATAACTCAATACTTTATATTCATTATTGGTCAAAAATAATCTATATCTGATTTGTATATGATTAAAAAATCCATTTTTGGATCTCGTAGGCATCATATATGATCCGATATCAGTTATGTATGATCAGATATTTATTATATGGGATCGGATATGAATTATGTGATCAGCTATGAGTCATATATGATCAGAAATGGATTATTTATGATCAGATATGAATCATATATGAACTAGATCATTTAAAAATGAAGTATGACTTTTAGAAATCATATATGACATAAATGTAGGATAATATCATACCATATATGACTCAGGTATGTTATTGATGTTCATCAGATAGGGCTCACAAATTGCCAAAATCATATTTAGAGTAAATATTTATAAAATATAATAATTTCAGTATTAAATATGGTCTTATACATCAATATTACCAAAATATAGAATAATAAAAATTATATGAATCATATACGCTAAAAAAACAAGCCAAAGTCTTATAAGAAATGAATACTCATCATATATAAATTATTCAGTCTTCACATACGGCGATATATTGTTTAATATTCATTATATATCGTCTCATTGAGTAATAATTCGTATTTATAAATTTTATATGAATCAGATACAGTTTATTTAGAACTCGCTCTTGCCAAAATCATGTACAGAATAAATATAAATTATGAATATAAAAAATATTTATTATATATACTTCAAATATATACTAATATTGATATATGAATCAGATATGAGTCATATTTAATCCGGAACGGGTCTAAATCAAATAAAATAATTAATTATTATATATTAATAATTTAGCTACAGGATATAATCATATGTACATCAGATATGGTCATATACGCTCACAATGATATCATATAAGACTATAAGTGTCATATAAGATCATATATGGTCATGTCCACGCTATATAATATATATATTCATAACGATACCAAAAATGATCATATATTATGAATATAAACAATATAGGATCAGATAATCATATATTGATAAAATATGAATTAATATGACTTAAAAAAATTTAGATGAATCAAATATTATTTATATATTGTGAATACACGATAAAAATTGAATTTTGACTATTTTCTATTTTACGAAAATTCCAATTTTGAGTAAAATTCTTTTTCATCTGCATACAGAACCGATTTAAAAATGAAACTTATGAAAATACAAAAAAATTATTAAATACAGAACCACTCTACTAATTTAAATTATTGATTTATTATATATTATTTATATTTGAGTCCCTTTTGACTCAAAATTGTCAATTCTTTTGCAGATTTAGTATTCATTACCCAAATTACAAGCAAAACAAAGTATTAATAAATCTGTACCGTTATTTTTTTAGATCTTAATATCTTTGTTCATATTTTATAATTTTTAGTCTTTGCATTTTAGGGTTCGTTACTTATTAATCGATTAATTGATTACTTAATTACCGAGTACTTGACTATATAATTTTACCAACTGCTTCATTTTTTCAGTTTTATGATTTAATATTCGGCTTTTATAGAGCTCATTAATTATTTTATTGTCAATATTATTTACACAATATTGTAAAAAAGAAAAAAAATATGTAAATTAACGGACAAATCTATGCTTCAAAAAAAATTAATAAATAATAATTATATAAGTAAGTTAAAAAAAATCAAATAATTTAGGAAATTTAATACGTGATTTAAGTGATTGAGTTTATCATAGTTTTTTTTTTTTTTGTTAATTACGATTCTAATGAGTACTTTACAACTCATTTTTATATCTATCGACTAATAAAAAAAAAATTAAGTAAATAAACGAAAAAATAAATAGAATTTTTGTTAGATAATTTTTTTGTGTAATAGTGTACTTATAAATAAATAAAATATATCAATGTAGAAAATAAATATATATATAGAAAATTGTTAAAAGAGTATACGTAAATATTGTTTTAATGATATATATGTATAAATATATGCATATACATGTATGAAAAAATAATTAAAATAATACGAATAATAATATAAAAAGAAATATATAAAACACAAATTTTGATTTGTATTAATTATTTTTTTCTTACATTTGTTTCGAATAAATGTTATTAATTGTAATAATATAATTCATTTTGAGAATGAAATTTATGAATAAATAAAAAAAAAAAATAAATAAATAAATATAAATATAAATATTGTGTATTATTTTTTTGGATTCTTATATTTTAAAGCAATTTTTTAACCTGGGAAAAAGTGCTTATATATGATCATATATGATTATGTATGTACACTCAGATCTGATCAGATCCGAAAATTGGTCCTGCGTGATCATGTATGACCATATCTGAGTATTTATCTTCGTAAACAGGTGCAGATATGGTTATTCTGGATCATGTATGATCATATATAAGCTCATACATAATTATATATTAACAGATATGATCATATCTGAATATTTTTCCCCTATACGCCTACAGATATGATCATACAAGGCCTCATATATGATCATGCATGATCAAATAAGCGCTCATATATGATCATATATGAACAGACATGATCATATCTGAGCTCATATATAATCAGATATGATCATATTTGAACATTTTTCCCCTGTACGGCTACAGATATGATCATACATGAAGAGACATGATCATATCTGAGCTCATATATGATCAGATATGAACAGATATGATCATATTTGAGCCTTTTTTTCATGGAAATTGGTAACCATTCGTCAAATTTAATCGTGTAAATTATTATAGGAAAATTAATTGCGAATAAATAATTCCCAAAATAAAAATAGCGATTTTTGACAAATAAATTTTATAGCTTTTGGATGAAACTTTTTTCAGTGGAGCTACAGAAATTTTTTGGTATTTGCAAAGAAGAGATTCTTTTTAACTGAATGCTATTCATAATCGTACTTGAGAATAAGTATTTTTAAAAGAAAAATTATAATAGTAATAATAAAAATAATACTGCATAAGTGAGTTATGTTTTTTAATGACGATCAGATAATTACATGCATAGCCGACTGAATTCCTTGAATAGGTATAGATTTGCATAAATTATTGAATTAGTGTCTTCGAGATACTCAGGCTTATTTTCCTTACAGAATGGATTAAATGCATACGTCTCTTTACCTGATATCTTAAACTCGTCTGTTGAACTTCAGTACGCAGTATCTTTTTATCAACGTTACAGTGAACATCAGACGTAAAAAATATTTTCAAATAGAATAATAATCATTATCAAGTTCTTGATGTCGTACGAAAGCGAGCTTTGATACGAATTATTCTTAAGAGACAACCAAAGATGACAGGACACTGGCGTCGGTATCAGACGGGGTTCACGCTTCCTAGATCTTTTGTTTATTTATTTATATAGTTTTGGTATATTTGTTTATTTAAATGGGTATTCATGTGAGTGAGCCTTGGATGTACCATAGTAGCTGATAAGAGACAAGCTTTGAGTTTAGTCGGTTGTGTCAACCGGACAATATTTGTGCTTAAGTGCTTACCAATTTACTTGGATTAATTATTAGGAAAAATATATAAATATAAATATAAATAAATATATATAGTTTAATTTATTGATAGTAATAATGCCCGCGACTCCGAGCAAGCTCAATTTGAGCTTTGCTAGAAATGCATACAATGCTTTTAATAATCGAACGCCAACGGATAATGTTGACACACAAGTTGAACAAAAAACTGAATTATTGGAGGGTAAGAATTTTTTAAATTTACCGCCAAGGGGATAATAGAAAGTTTTGCTTTAAAGATATTGATGGAAAATTTTTTTTTGTTTTAGGCACGAGGGGCAATGGGCTTTCGCAGCTTAAAAATGGAGTGGATTATATTAATCCTGGTGAAGAAGATCAGATGGAAATCTATGGGTAATTTATTTTTAACTATTTTTACTTAAGCATGAAATTTTTTTGAAATTCAACGAACGTCAATAAAATTTGAATTTACTAGATTCATCTACGAAAGGTACTGTTACATTACTTTTTAAACTTCCCGCTATGGAAATTGAAAATTTTCAAAAAAAGGGAAGTTATTGGTTTCGGTCCAATTTTCGAAAATCGATTTTCCATCAAATATTGAAGTGTTGAGGTCCCAGGAAACTATTCTACTTCCGTGCGACCGTCCGCGTGTGCGTGTTTGTGTGTAAGACAGTTTTTTGAATGTGATGCATTTTTGTCTTCGAAATTGTTATCTATTTTTTTGTTCTGATTGAAATTGTCTAGACATATTTTTAAAAAATTAATAATGAATAAAAAACAAAGAAACTCAAAAAAATTAAATTCATCACAAGGACAGAACTGAAAAATTATTTTGAATGAAAATAAAACCTTGATATAAATAATTACATAAAATTTAACTAAAAAAAAAAAAAAATTTAACAATTATTTAAATAACAAATTATTTTAAAAACAAGAACGTTAATTAACATGGTAATTAAATTTTGTTCTTAAAGAAAAGAGCCTTGAGTGGTAGTAATATCAAATTGATAATTTAGTCATTGTTAAAGTCGATGTAATTTTCAGCATAATGACGCACTTATTTTTAGACAATTGTAAGAATGTATTATTCTTCATTGATGGAATATTTTTAATTGTTAAATTATTTTAATTTTCATACTTTTATGGTTCTGAAAATATTAAACATATTTTTGAAGTTTATTGATAATGAAGAGAACATATTTATTTCTACTAACGCTCGATTAATATTTGATAAGAATGAAAAAAAATATGAAACTGAATTTTATCGGCCCATTCCACCCCAAGTTGACGAGGAATCGATAAATAATTATTTATATGCATCAGTTTTTATCAATGACTGTTGGTTAAGACTGACTGCAACTTTAATGAAATAGGTGGCATTTTTTAAATTGGATACACGAAACTGTAAATTACTAAAAAGAATTTAAAGAAGTTAAAGACTAAATTCATTTTATTTTTTTTCCAGATACCGTAGGAGTAAAATCTTTACAATAATCACTTGGTTCCTGATAGTAGCAACTGGTGGTCTCTTGCGTCTTATATTTCATTGGGTGCCGCATTTGATGGTGCGAGCAACGCATTCAAAATGTTCACTCGACGAGGCTGATACTGTGCTGCTGATCGAAAGATTTCAAGGCAAACATGCTTACTATTATGTAAAAAAACTAAAGACACTGACTGCTGCTGATGTATCGTAAGTATTTATAATTATTATTTAAGCCAATTGATTTCTTAAATTAATTTGTTCAAATAAATTTCAGTAAAAATGCATTGGACAGCGAGACGCTGATTGATGAATCTTGGAATGATGCGGCTAGTGTCAATTCAACGGATCTGGCTGGTGTGACAACTATTGATGATACTTTGAAGCTGTCAGTTCACTTGCACAGTGGACATTTTAAACGAGTGTCCTCCATTTTGATGTTCACATGCAAGAAACTTGTTTACATCTGGGACAATGAACGGGGCGAATTTCATAAGCTAGCTGGTCTTGATACTGGTGTTTCTACATCAACGTTACACCAAATGCCGGGATTGACTTCTCAGGAACAATTTCTAAGGTTGAGTTTATAAATTTCAGATGGATAAACCGATTTAGGTAAACCACAAGCTTTTTTTATAAATAAATTTAATTACAGGCGCAGCGTCTATGGCAAGAACGAAATAAAAATCCCTCTGAAAAGTTTTATCCGTTTACTGTGTCTCGAAGCACTGAATCCATTTTACGTCTTCCAATTATTCAGTTTCTGTTTGTGGATGGCCGATGTTTACTACTATTACAGCGCAGCAATTATATCGATGGCTTGTTTCAGTATGACAATGGCCGTCATCCAAACTCGCCGTGTAAGTCTAGTTAATTTCGATTTTCAACTGACTCTGATTTACCCTGACTATCAAAACTAAATCAACCCGAACAATTGCAGAATCAGCATAAACTAAGTTCAACAGTCCATTCATCGGATGCAGCTACAGTTATGAGAAGTCGAGAGACCGGCAAAACCGACTCAATAACATCTGACCAATTGGTTCCTGGCGATATCCTAATGATTCCTCCCTACGGTTGTCTGATGCACTGCGACGCAGTTCTTCTCACTGGAACATGCATCCTCAACGAGTCGATGCTAACTGGAGAATCCGTACCCGTCACCAAGACCCCGGTCCCATCTTCCGCGGATATGATATACGATACCAAAGAACACGCACGTCATACCCTCTTCTGCGGCACGAAAGTCATCCAAACTCGATACTTGGGAGGTGAAAAAGTCCTTGCTGTTGTAATTCGCACGGGATTTACAACCAGCAAAGGAGAACTCGTGCGATCAATAATGTATCCGCCACCTATTGACTTTAAATTTGAACAAGATTCGTACAAATTCGTCGAATGCCTGGCGTGCGTCGCAGCCATCGGTGCCATTTATACATCAATAACCAAATCAATGCGCGGCGTTCCTACTGGTGACATTGTTCTGGAGGCTTTGAATCTTTTTACTGTAGTAGTTCCACCAGCTCTGCCTGCTGCGATGACAATAGGGCGTCTGGTAGCTCAAAACCGGCTTGAGAAGAAACGGATTTATTGCACAATGCCTCGTGCTGTCGTCGTTTCTGGATCTATTGATTGTATTTGCTTCGATAAAACTGGAACCCTTACCGAAGATGGACTAGATATGTGGGGAGTAGTTACAGCGATAGACAAACAATTTTTCGTACCGATCAAGTCAATCGGCACGTTGCCTCCAACGGAACTGCTGTTCGGCATGGTAACTTGCCATGAAATAACAATCATTGATGGATCATTGGTTGGGAATCCACTGGATCTAAAGATGTTCGAGTCAACCGGATGGACCCTCGAGGAGCCTGACGTATCGGATAAGACCAAGTTCTCAATGATGTTCCCTATAATCGTACGTTCTTCTAAAAATTCGAAATTTCTGCGAACTTACCAAGACTTACAATCAGACATGTCTCAAAACCAAAAAAATTCAATTATTAACTCGGAAATAGAGAACATGTCGTTAAACAATTTGGCTGCTTCGGATGCAGAATTGGCTGAGCAGAGATTAGAAATAGGAATTGTAAGACAGTTTCCTTTCACATCAAGCTTACAGCGTATGAGTGTCATCACCCGGACATTGGGTGCTAGGCAGTATGATCTCTACTGCAAAGGAAGTCCGGAAATGATCCAAAGTCTATCACGTCCGGAATCAATCCCTGCAGATTTTGCTTCAGTTCTCCAGGAATACACCTCCGAAGGCTACCGTGTGATTGCAATGGGACACAAACCACTCAATGAATTAACTTACGCCAAAGTTCAGCGTCTGAGCCGTGAGTCTGCGGAAAGTGATCTTCATTTCCTGGGTTTCGTTATCCTAGAAAATCGACTCAAGAAAGAAACAACTCCAGTTATAAAAGCACTTAATCGTGCATCAATAAGGACAATTATGGTTACTGGTGATAACATCCTTACGGCGTTATCTGTAGCACGTGATTGTGAAATGATACAATCAGACATGCCAGTTATTGCTGTAACTGCGCTACAAATTGGCCAACCAAAGCCACAATTATATTACACCCGTAGTGATCATACCGTTTCATCATCAATGCCTTCAAGCTTTAGCGTAAAGGCCAATTCGGATAGCATCGCTTGGTTAGAAATAGTTGAAAATGGTACTTTCGTTTGTACAGATGTGATCTATTATGCAGACGACTGTTACAAGTACAATACTAACAAGTATGTATTTGCGGTTGATGGCAAAACCTGGGCAATAATCAAACAACACTACCCAGAACTTCTTCCTAAAATAGTAACGCGTGGTGCGATTTTCGCCCGAATGTCACCAGATCAGAAACAACAGCTGGTTCAAGAGTTACAGGGTCTCGGCTATTATGTCGGCATGATCGGAGATGGAGCCAACGACTGCAGTGCCCTGCGGGCTGCACACACTGGAATCTCACTCTCCGATACAGAGTCATCAATAGCATCACCATTCACCAGCCAGGTTACCAATATCTCTTGCTTGCTAGCTGTTATCCGGGAAGGACGTGCTGCTTTGGTCACCTCGTTTGGTATCTTCAAATATATGGCAGCTTATTCACTGGCCCAGTTCGTCGCCGTTATGTTCTTATACGAAATAGATTCCAACCTAACGGATTTCGAGTTCTTGTACATCGATCTATTGATTATCTCAGTGTTTGCATTCTTTTTACCGCGTACTGCGGCGTATGATGGTCCGCTGTTCAACAAACCTCCAGTGAATAGTTTGATTAGCACATCGTCACTATTGAGCCTCGCGACGCAAATGATCATTATCACCGTTTTTCAATACTTGAGTTACTCTTACCTCAAACAGCACGATTGGTACGAACCGTTCGATGCCGAGGGAAAAGAATACAAAGACGACGTCTCCTGTTTAGAGAACTACACTCTTTTTATCATCAGTTCAATGCAGCATATTATACTTGTCGCAACCTTTTCCAAAGGATATCCATATCGCAAAAGTTTTTTTACCAACCACGGATTGATGGCGTACTTCATTTTGATGTCTCTAATGTGTATTTACCTGGCTATGGGTCCATTTGAGTGGTTACGTAACCTATTAGAACTGGAAATGCCGCCAGATTTGTCATTTAGGATGAGATTGGTCTTATACGGTGCAGCCAATTTCATTATTTCATTGCTCGTCGAATACTTCATAGTTGATTACTTGATTTCCGGTAAGCTGCAATGCCGGTGGCAGAATGCCGACAAATCAAAACGCAGATTTTTGGCAATAGAACGTGACATGTCAAAGAACATGAAATGGCCACCTTTGACACGAGAGCCTCTGACTCCAGATGTTGCAAAAGCTGATTCGATAAGACGGAACACTGTTACGGAAATAAAAATAGAGAAGCGTGTTTCTGATAATGCAAACAACCTTGGTACAGATAACATTGCCACGACCCCCGATAATTACGGCATTAGCTGACAGCTTATGATGCATTCACAAGACTCAAAGTGGGAAGCAAATGCGGGAGCTGTTAAACAAATGAAATAATGGTCATATGCAATCTTGTAGAGTTTAATCGAACTTTATGTGATCGCGTATAGAAAAGGACATATATATGTAAATATAATATAAATTTATGAACATTATCTAAAGATAGATGTTATTTATAAGCTTAGTTCACAATAATCACTTACGAAAAATATAAAATAAAATAAACACTTCTAGTGTGACTAGTATTATTTAATTATTATCAGATAATGGTTATCAATTAATGCCGTGCTTAGCCAATTGAATATTTTTCAGTAACCTCGATATGTATATCTATTTATATTTATAGATTTGCAAAAATTGAGGAATCAGTATCTTCAAGATACTCAGATTTGTTTTCCTTTCAGAGTCGATTATATAAAATATATACGTCTCTTTATCTGACAGTTTGAACTCGTTCATTTAGCTGCAGTCCGCAGTATCTCTTCAGCAACGTAACAGTGAACGTCAGACGTGAAAGATATATTCAAATAGAATAATAATCTAATAATCTAAAGAGACAACCAAAGATAACAGGACACTGTCATCGGTAGCAGACAGGATTCGCGCTTCCTAGATTTTTGTTCATTTATTTATATAGTTTTTGTATATTTGTTTATTTAAATGGGTATTTATGTGAGTGAGCCTTGGATGTGCCATAGTAGCTGTTAAGAGACGAGCTTTGAGTTTAGTCGGTTGTGTCAACCGGACAGAATTTGTGCTAAAGTGCTTACCAATTTACTTGGATTTATTATTAGGGTACATATATGAATATAAATATAAATAAATATATATAGTTTAATTTATTGATAGTAATAATGCCCACGACTCCAAGCGAGCTCAATTCGAGCTCTGCTGGAAATGTAGACGATGCTTTTAATGATCGAACGCCAACGGATAATGTTGACCCACAAGTTGAACAAGAAACTGAATTATTGGAGGGTAAGAATTTTTTAAATTTACCGCCAAGGGGGTAAAAGAAGGATTTCCTTTGAAGATGTTGATGGAAATTTTTTTTCTGCTTTAGGTGCGAAGGGCAAAGAACATATGCAGTTAAAAATTGGGGTGGATTATATTAATCCTGGTGAAGAAGATCAGATGGAAATCTATGGGTAATTTATTTTCATTTGTGATTTTTCGAAGTTTTAATATGTATGAAAATAAAACCTTGAAGTTAATAGTTATTTAAAAAACAACTAATAAATAATCAGTCCTTGGTCATAATTTTCTGTGAGAAACAATTAATTATACAAACAAATACGTGATATAACGAGTCATGTAAATTATTTTAATTTTCAGACTTTGAACGTTTTTATTATTATAACTATTCGTAAAATTAATTAAAAATAGTTAATGACTACTGATGAATACAAAAAGAGAAATTGTAATTATTAGGACATAAATTCTAATCAACAACATTTATAAATCGTCTATATTAACCCTAATCCCATGTCGCTGTTTTCAGCACCCGTAAACCTTGAACATGGGCCATTAGCGTCCGCCGCTCATTTAATTATGTTATTCTGCAAGAAAAAATCTGTAAAAATTCGTAGATCTTCTTTGGACTCCTAAGTATGTGATAGAGTTGTTGCCAGCCCCGAAAGTCCGTTTTTCAATAAGCATTTTCATCAAAATTCGGAAGCATAAAAGCTGTTTAGATTAGAATATTTGAAAATTCACGGACACAAACAACCCATGTTCAAGGGATTAGGGTTGAAACTACGGTGATTTAGGTTTTACTTCTTGAACCGCAGGCATTGAATCGTGACTTGTCTTGAATGTCTTCGGGCACATGGAAAACTAAAATGATTCATTTATTTTCCAGATACCGTAAGAATATTATATACACGATGATCACATGGTTCTTTATAATAGCAACCGGTGGTCTCCTACGCCTTGTATTCCATTGGCTACCTCATTATATGGTTCGAGCCACCCACTCAAAATGTTCAGTCAAGAAGGCTAGTGTTGTGCTGTTGATCGAAAGATTTCAAGGCAATCATGTTTGCTATTATGTTGAAAAACTAACGACCCTGAATGCTGCCGATGTATGGTAAGTCTTCATAATTATTATTAAAGCAAACTAATTGCTTAAATTAATTTGTTCAAATAAATTCCAGTAAAAATGCATCGGCCAGTGAGACACGGGTTGATAAATCCGAGAATGATGCGACTGGTGTCAATTCAACGGATCTGGCTGGCGTGACAACTGTAGATGATGCTCTAAAGCTGTCAGTTCACTTCCACGGCGGACATTTTAAACGAGTGTCCTCCATTTTGACGTTCACATGCAAAAAATTTGTATACATTTGGGATAATGACCGCGGCGAATTTCTTAAGCTAGCTGGCTTAGATACTGGTGTTTATACGTCAACGTTGCACGAAATGCAGGGCCTGACTTCTCAAGAACAATTTCTAAGGTTGAGTTTATAACTTTCTGATAGACGAACTTATTTCGGTAAACCATAAGCTTTTTTATAAATGAATTTAATTACAGGCGCAGCGTCTATGGGAAAAATGAAATAATAGTCCCTCTGAAAAGCTTTTTACATTTATTGTGGCTCGAATTTCTGCATCCATTTTACATTATTCAATTATTCAGTTTTTCTTTGTGGCTGTCCGAATCTTACTACTCCTACTGTTTAGTAATTCTGATAGAAGCTTCCATAAGTCTTATAATGTCTGTCATTCAGACGCGCCGGGTAAGTGGACCCAATTTAAATTTCAATTTTGGCCACTTCTATAAATAAACTGCGACTGTTGCAAACAATTAATCTAAATGATTGCAGAATCAGCATAAACTACATTCAACAGTACATTTATTAGACAAAGCTACAGTGATGCGGAACCGAAACATTGACAAAACAGACTCCATAACATCTGACCAACTGGTTCCTGGTGACATCTTAGTAATACCTCCCAAAGGTTATCTAATGTCCTGTGATGCGGTTCTTCTTTCTGGGACATGCATCGTTAATGAGTCGATGTTAACCGGAGAATCCGTACCAGTCACTAAAACCTCGGTCCCATTGTGCGCGGATGTGATATACGATACCAAAAAACACGCTCGCTTTACCCTGTTCTGCGGAACGAAAATTATCCAAACTCGTACGTTTGGGAATGAAAAAGTTCTCGCCGTTGTAATCCGTACGGGTTTCGCTACTATCAAAGGAGGACTAGTGCGAACAATATTGTACCCGCCGCCTGTGGACATCGAATTCGAGCAAGACTCCTATAAATTCATAAAACTTATGATGTGTGTTGCATTTGTTAGCGCTATTTATACAGCAGTAACTAAAGCACAGCGCGGCATACGCGCTGGTGAAATAGTCCATGAATGTCTGAATCTCTTTACTGTAGTAGTTCCGCCAGGACTGCCTGCTGCTATAACGATAGGGCGTTTGGTAGCCCAAAACCGGCTCGAGAAAAATAAAATCTACTGTACAGAGCCTCGAGTCATTACTGTATCAGGTTCCATTGATTGCATTTGCTTTGATAAAACTGGAACCCTTACTGAAGATGATCTAGATGTATGGGGAGTTGTTCCGGTAGCAGAAAGAAAGTTTTCTGTACCTGTTAAGTCAATAAGCTCATTAACGACAGCAGAATTGCTATTTGGCATGGTGACTTGTCATGAAATATCAATCATTGATGGATCATTGGTTGGAGATCCACTGGATCTCAAAATGTTTGAATCGACCGGCTGGACCCTCGAAGAGCCTGAAGTATCAGATAACACTAAATTCTCAATGATGTTTTCTATAATCGTACGCCCTCCCGAGAATTCAAGGCTGTTACAAACTGAAAAGCCGCTGCTGGATATGTCCCCAGCTCGCCAGAAATCAATCGCCAATTCGGAAGTAGACAATTTGGCTGCTACGGATGCGGAATTGGCTGAGCAAAAATTAGGAATAGGAATTGTAAGACAGTTTCCTTTCACATCAAGCTTACAGCGTATGAGTGTCATCACCCAAACGTTGAATGCTACGCACTATGATCTCTACTGCAAAGGAAGTCCGGAAATGATCCAAAGTCTATCACGTTCAGAATCAATCCCTGCGGATTTTGCTTCAGTTCTCCAGCATTACACCTCCGAAGGCTACCGTGTGATCGCAATGGGACAAAAACAACTCAATAAATTAACTCATGCTGAAGCTCAATGCATTAGCCGTGAGTCTGCGGAAAGCGATCTCTACTTTCTGGGTTTCATTATCCTAGACAACCGACTTAAGGAAGAAACAACTCCAACTATAAAATCACTTAATCAGGCATCAATAAGGACAATTATGGTTACTGGTGATAACATCCTTACGGCGTTATCTGTAGCACGTGATTGTGAAATGATACAATCAGACATGCCAGTTATTGCTGTAACTGCGCTTCAAACTGGCCAACCAAAGCCACAATTACATTACACCCTTAGTGATCATACCGTTTCATCACCAATGCCTTCAAACGAAATGACCGATTCGAATAGTGTCATTTCGCTAAAAGAAATCGAAAGCGATTCATTTTTTCGCACGGACGTAGTCTATCTTCCAGGCGACTCCTACAAGCACAATACTAACAAATATGTATTCGCCATTGATGGTAAAACCTGGGCAATAATCCAACAACACTACCCAGAGATTCTTTCTAAAATAGCAACGCGTGGTGCGATTTTCGCCCGAATGTTACCAGATCAGAAGCAGCAGCTGGTCCAAGAGTTACAGGGTCTCGGCTATTATGTCGCCATGGTTGGAGACGGAGCCAACGACTGTGGTGCCCTGAAGGCTGCTCACACTGGAATTTCTCTTTCCGATACAGAGTCATCAGCAGCGTCGCCATTCACCAGCCAGGAAACGAATATCTCTTGCTCGCAATCTGTTATCCGGGAAGGTCGTGCTGCGTTGATCACCTCTTTCAGTACCTTTAAGTACATAGCAGCCTTTTCTCTTGGACAATTAGTCCTAACCATGATGTTAATAGAAATCGATTCAAGTCTTACTGACTTCGAATACCTGTACAGCGACACCTTTATTATAACAGTTTTCTTATTTATCTCGCCATACACTCCGGCTTACGATGGCCCATTGGCAAAGAAGCCGCCTGTAAGAAGTCTACTCGGTACCTCGTCATTGTTGAGTCTTTCTTCGCAAGTAATCATTGTCATTAGTTTCCTATGCTTGAGTTACTTCAACCTCCAACAATATGATTGGTACAAACCGTACAATGTCAGAGTGAAAGAAGGAAAAACCGGCTATGGTTGTTATGAAAACTATACCATGTTCATCATGAGTTCAATGCAGTCAATTATACTCGCAGTATGCTTTTCTAGAGGTCACCCGTATCGCAAAAGCCTTTTTAGCATTCGTGGATTGCGAATCTATATCATTTTCATTACACTGTTCACTACTTACTTGGCTATTGATCCATTTGAGTGGCTGCGTAACCGATTGGAACTAGAAATGCCGCCAGAAATGTCATTTAGGATCATATTGGTTTTATATTGTGCTGCTCATTTTATTGTTTCATTACTCGCCGAATATTATATGGTTGATTACTTGGCTTCGAGCAAATGGCGCTGTGGCAAGCACGATATCGACAAATCAAGACGTAAGTTCTTGGCAATAGAACGTGACTTGTCAAAGAACATGAAATGGCCGCCTCTGACACAAGAACCGTCAACTCCAGATGGCGCAGTTCCTAAATGAAAAAGACGTTATTTCGGTATAAGACAATGACGTCGATGAATTCGATGATCAGTTTTTCGATCTAATCCATACTAAATTAAAATATAGTCAAAAATAACATAGAAAATCGATTCCATGGTTTCGATTACAGTAACAAACAAACCTTATTGTGATGTCAATGTAAAAATTTATTGTATGTAAGGTCATGTGAAGTGATAATTATTTATTTTAATGCTGATTGCATATTTAAAGTAATGATAAGATAATTAGTATTGATTTTAATGAGAGAGTGGAAAAATGGCAAGATCAGTGCGATGGCAGATGTCGATATTTTGAAGTGGTAAAAAAAAAATGGATGATCGGTTGAGTTTTATGGTCTTATGGGGCAGGCTAGAGTTAAAAGAATTGAATGTTTATTGAATTAAAGTTAATTTGTATTAATTAGTGAAGGAAATAAATATGGAAATGTATATGTTCAATGTTTAACTTTATAATCACCGGATATTAATTTATTAGATAGAAACTAATCGAGGATTTTAAAAATAGCAAATGTCAGTGAGCACTAATAAATAAATTTTTAAAAAAGCGTCTGGTGAGTCTGGTTTGTTGAAATTAAAATTAGTGGTTGGAGATAGTGGGAGGTTTAAAAAGACCCACCGAGTTGTTTTTAACAATCAGTGCCCTGGTCTCGATCTCAGTAACGAACAAATGACACGAACAGAGACTTTGGCTGGTTGATGCTTTATTTAATAAAGTAAACGGCTGTAGTTATCAACGAGACATGAAACACCCAAAAGGTTCTTCTGGATAACGATCCGAGCTGTCGGTCTTGGGAACCTCGACAAGATCACACCCGCTCCGCCTTCCCAGATTATTTATAAATCACTCGCTCATGTCCATAATCTTAAATATAAATAAATAATAATGATAATAATAACTTTAGTTAATTGTCTAGAATTAATTCGATTCAATCGATCTGCTCCATTTATTTAATCTTCACTCAATATTCCATTGATCATCTCCGTCCATCTTTTTATTTATTTACCACTTCACTTTTATAATATTCATTCCCTGTCTATATAAATAACCCTTATTCCAAACTTTCCATGATCTACGACAAGATAATAATAATAATAATAATAATAATATTTTCCATGAATAAATAATTTTTTATTCTGACTAGATGAAAATTTTTATTCAACTTTACATTTAATTACTTATTTGTTTACATAAATTTGCACATTCAAATTACAATTAAATATATTTATCTTCTTTTACTAACTAATTAACTAATTAACTAATTTAAAAAAATTACTTATCATCAATTACAAATTATAAATTACAAATAGTACTGAAAATTCCTCCAATTACTTTGAGCACATTCTAACGCAATTTAAATTCCACTAATTAATTTATTTATTAATTAAAAAATCGCGATCATTTTATCCGTAGAAAAAATTGAAACCAATCTCTATTGACTAGTGACACAATTATTTGGTTTTATTTTCCGACAATGGCAACATTTGTTAGTAGTCTATTCATCCATTAACTCCAGTAGGTAAATAATATACTTGAATAAATTGTCTATCAGTTTTCTACCGATATGTCCGATGGTCATGATAGCGTAAATCATTACCACGGAACATGGCTTCAAGTAAAAGTTTATTGTTATACTGGACACCGTGTGAATTAACTAAAGTAATAAAGTTTTGGTATCTCTTCCATGCGGTAACAGAAGCCACGTCCACTTCCACATTGTTAACTTCCTCTTCCGTTTGATATTTTTTCATCTTATCTCTACTACCATTAACTTCCTCACCAGTTAATGTCGACTCCGTTGCTTGGCATACATTTTTCAACTCCGGTATCATCTGGAAATTAAAAGTATCAATTATGTATCATTACATTTTTTTTTGAGTATACTTATAGCAGATAAAATTTTTTAATTTATTTTTATTGCCATTGATATCAATAGCGATAAAAAATTTAAGAAAATTTGACCCTCATTTCTGTCTGATTTAATTAAATCACATTAATTCAACTTGTTTTTTTTTTTTTTAATAAAATTTCGAAATAAGAAAAAAAATTGTTCATACAAAATATGACGCCCTGATATTAATATAGGAAATGGGCGCGCAAAACGTGACCGCTTAGAAAATAAGGGATTCTATATGAATTTGAATATAGTAATTTTTTTTTTTTTTTTTTTTTTGTGCTTCTTCTGATTTCTAGTTACCATAGAAGACAAATTTTTTTCCCGGGCGGGAAAAATGGACGAACCCAAAAAAAAATTAAATTTTTTTTTTTCTTCTATTTAACAAAAATTTTTTATATGCACCGAAAGTTAAAAAAAAGTAATTTGCATACAATTAGCAAATAAAGGTGCAGAAAAAATAATTATTGAAGATGAATAATAAAATAAAATTTAAATATAGCGAAGAAGACACCATATACATTTTTTGTGGTCAACAATATTTTGAATCAACTGAAAAATTTATAAAAAAAAAAAAAAAATTCTTCAAGAACAAATTTTAGAAAAAAAATTTTTATCAAATTTTTAGGTTGATCCATTTTGCCCACCCCTATATATTTATTCATATATATATATATATATATATATATATATATATATATATATATATATATATATATATATATATATATATTTCTATAAATTTTTATTTTGAAATTTTTTGATACTCAAATAATATTAGATATCAAAATAATATATTATTATGATTATTATTGTTTAATGTTTGTAGGATGTATCATAGATATGTAATTCTACCCAACCCCTTTTTAAATCAATAAGTAGAAGCTCGAAAAGAATCAAAACTTCCCTTGTGATTTGAATACTTTCAAACGATATTTAATTACTACTCAATAAAATCTTTCATTTTCTCGTTGCCGGAAAAAAAAAAAAAAAGTTAATAAAAAACAAATTTATTACCTTGGTAATCAATCCGTGAAATTTTGATGTCAATTATTGTAGTGATATTTTTCGGAGCAATAGACAATTTTGAACAAAATTACAGCAATCGATAGTTTGATAGTTGCGTACTTTGGTTACATAAAATATAATAAAATTTTATAACACAACTAAAACAATTAAATAATAAAATAAACCAGCAACGGAGTAGACGTAACTGAGTGGCTGACAATAACAGACTGCTGGAGAGCAGACCAGGGGACTGGACTAAGCTGGAGTTGGTAATATTATTCTGGCATCTGGGGGTCGTTACTCCCCCTCTCTTTGACAATAAAAAAACTTTGCTACATATGGGGCCCATATTGTTCCCTTTTACCCCCTTGTAATTTTTTTTTTATTGTATTTTCTAACGGACATTTGATTTTTCTAAGTTCTGTTCTCATAAATATATATTATTTTTAAAATTAACTGCTAATAATAAAAGATAGCTCGCAAACTATCAAGTTGACGTAAAAATGTAATTCATGATTTTTTTAGGAAATCTAATTCTCTATAAATTTGTATTGATATATTTTTATTGTATCTTTGATAGATTAGCTTTAATTTTTATTTAAAGCATCCACTGCAATAAATTGTATGAAATAAATCCCATAAAAAATTTTTATCTTTGAATTTAAATTATGGCTAAACTGTTGCAGATAAGACAAAAGTGATAAGAAATTATTTTGTAGATAATTTAATTTTCTTTAAAAAAAGTCATGATGACTTTTAACGTAAGTTTGACGGTTTGTACGATTTTATGATTCGGAGTAAAGGATTAAAAATTTAGTCTCTGAATGTTTGTTTTAATTTAATTTTAGTTGGTTTTAATCATAATAACTCTTGAACTATTGAGTTAACGAAAAAATATGTAAGGATCTTTTTTCTAGAAAATTTTATTATCTAAAAATTAATATCAATATATTTTTACCGTATCTTCGATATTTGAGCTGAAATTTTAATTTTAAGTGCTCGATATATAAACTAAAAATTTTTTTCTGTCAAAAAAAATTTCTGTCATGAAAAATTTTTCAGAGATCACATAAATTTTCTTTCCGGTAATTTACTAACTACATATATTGTATTATGTGAAAAATAAATATTATAGTCTTCTTTATAAGTTGATAATTTTTTCAAGAATTCCAATTTTGGGACAAAAAAATTTTGATTAAAAAAAAATTCAATAAATAGACCAGTAATTTTTTTATCCAACTAAAATAAAAAAAATTTATTTCCTCCATCTATTCTCATAAATTATGAGTGACAAAATAAATTTCATATTAATAAGAATTGATTTAAAAATTTTTTTTTCATAAAAAAAAGTTTATGACGGAATAATATTAAAGTGTCTTTTGTATATTTAATCCTATACCCCGAAGCATTTGATCGAATAAAACCTACTTTATATATGTTATATATGAGGGCTTTCATACATATAAATCTATACATGTACAATAAACATATATATCACGTATATCTATTGTGAGGACTAAATAATAAAATATAAAATAAATTGGCTCAATTACCACGTCCGAGTTTCGTGACAGAAGTACTATAATATAAATTATAATTTATATGATTTATATTAATTAATTTCTTTGTTTAAAAAATAATAATTATAAAAAATTAAATTTCTTTATTTTAAATTAATTTTATCAAAAGAAAAAACTTTTATTATGAGTTGGAATTTAAAAGTATATATATATATAATAACCAGGGTCGTTAAAATTGAATTTTCATGATGGCCGCCGAAGTTTCATAATATTTATGAAGCAATTGAGGGCACTGTTCATTTTATATAGTATACATTTTCATTAAAATTAATAACTTAAGTCTATAAATTAAATATGATTATCAATAAATTAATATTTGATATAAAAAGTTTGTCTATATAGATATTGATTGGATGAATACTATTGAAAGAGAACAAATATTGTAATTATATTTAATGGTAGATTTTATAGACTGTCTGAGATAATGTTTATATGAATAGAAAACTTTTACTTGAAGCCATGTTCCGTGGTAATGATTTACGCTATCATGACCATCGGACATATCGGTAGAAAACTGATAGACAATTTATTCAAGTATATTATTTACCTACTGGAGTTAATGGATGAATAGACTACTAACAAATGTTGCCATTGTCGGAAAATAAAACCAAATAATTGTGTCACTAGTCAATAGAGATTGGTTTCAATTTTTTCTACGGATAAAATGATCGCGATTTTTTAATTAATAAATAAATTAATTAGTGGAATTTAAATTGCGTTAGAATGTGCTCGAAGTAATTGGAGGAATTTTTAGTACTATTTGTAATTTATAATTTGTAATTGATGATAAGTAATTTTTTTAAATTAGTTAATTAGTTAGTAAAAGAAGATAAATATATTTAATTGTAATTTGAATGTGCAAATTTATGTAAACAAATAAGTAATTAAAGGTAAAGTTGAATAAAAATTTTCATCTAGTCAGAATAAAAAATTATTTATTCATGGAAAATATTATTATTATTATTATTTTGTCGTAGATCATGGAAAGTTTGGAATAAGGGTTATTTATATAGACAGGGAATGATTATTATAAAAGTGAAGCGGTAAATAAATAAAAAGATGGACGGAGATGATCAATGGAATATTGAGTGAAGATTAAATAAATGGAGCAGATCGATTGAATCGAATTAATCCTAGACAATTAACTAAAGTTATTATTATCATTATTATTTATTTATATTTAAGATTATGGATATGAGCGAGTGATTTATAAATAATCTGGGAAGGCGGAGCGGGTGTGATCTTGTCGAGGTTCCTCAGACCGACAGCTTGGATCGTTATCCACAAGAACCTTTTGGGTGTTTCGTGTCTCGTTGATCACTGCAGCCGTTTACTTTATTAAATGAAGCATCAACCAGCCAAAGTCTCTGTTCATGTCATTTGTCCGTTACTGAGATCGAGACCAGGGCACTGATTGTTAAAAACAACTTAGTGGGTCTTTTTAAACCTCCCAATATCTTCAACCAGTAATTTTAATTCCAACAAACCAGACTCACCAGATGCTTTTTTTTTAAATTTATTTATCAGTGCTCACTGACATTTGCTATTTTTAAAATCTTCGTTTAGTTTCTATCTAAAATAAAATATATCCGGTGATCATAAAGTTCAACAATAATCAGATAAATTTCAGCTCTTTCATATTTCTTTTATTCGTCATCAATTAATATCTATTTTCGTCATCGTCAATATAAATTAATAATCAGTATTAAAATAAACCATCTTCAATCAACCCTTCAAAATTAATTTTTCAACATTATATTTAAGTAATTAATTTGCTTACCTTATTTATCTAGCTTTCATATATTCTATTCATCATAGTCATTGATTATGAAAATAAATATGAAAACCAAAATATAATATATTTTTAAATTAATTACTAAGTAACTTAGAAAACCAAAATATATTTTTTGAAAAACATACAAAGGGCACGTGCACCTTAACAGACGTCAAAGCACACGTCGAAGCAGGGTGTTCAGTCCACCAGCTGCCGGAAGTTTAAATCCATCTGTTATATTTTAAATAATTCGCTAAAAATTTATAAAACTTATTGCATATCTTAATTTTTTATTCCATTAAAAATATGTGTTTACAATAAAAAGTTTTTCTCCCACGTTTATGTCAAATTTTTACTGTGTAACCTCAGTACGTTAGCAAGATTACCCATGAAAGATCTAATCAATCAATTTTTTTTTTTTTTTCGTGTATTGAAGACAAAAATTTCCCTAGTACTAGAAAAAAATTGACGCAAAATTTCATTATAAATATTCTATTTATTTGTTCGCGATAACGTACAAGGGTCAGCGCGATAGATAGTGCGGACTCAGAACCGGAAAGATCCAGGTTCGAGCCCAACCAGCAGTCACCTGGATTTTTTTATCAATAAAAAACATATTTGATTTGTCTCAGTTATGTCCTCATCCATTTATCTCAATACACTCAGAAAATTAAGTAATTGTGTTCATTATGCTAAATTTTTAATTTCAATTATCTAGAACAATTAGAACGTTTTTCAATGCAAAAATAGTTAGTGTTATCATTTTTTTTATTAAGATTAATAATTATTGGATGATAACTTCTGTAATAAATTTCGTAACAGTTACTATCAGGATGGTAATATTTACTATCAGGATGGTAATATTTACTATCCGGATGGTAATATTTCCTTCTGTAATACATTGCATAACAGTTACTATCAGGATGGTAACAGTTACCATCAGGATGACAACAGTTACTATCAGGATGATAACAGTTACCATAAGGATGGTAACAGTTACTATCAGGATGATAATATTTACTTCTGCAATAAATTTCGAAACAGTAACTATCAGGATGCTAACAGTTACTATCAGGATGGTAATATTTACTATCAGGATGATAATATTTACTTCTGCAATAAATTTTGTAACAGTTACTATCAGGATGGTAACAATTATAATTTCTGATGGTAACTATTACCATCTGGATTATAAATATAACTATTTCGAATAATTATAATAATTAACTCTAGTTAACATACAGGCTTGTAATAATTATTATAAATATAGTAAATATTACAATCTAGATGATTTATACAATCATCTAGATCATATTTACTACTATCTGATTGATGGTAGAAATTTTTACCATAACTAAATAGTAACTCCTATTATTTTTTATTTAATTTTCTGAGTGTATATAAAATCGATAAATTATTTTTTTACTCGCGATCTATTATTTATTTATTTTTTTTTTTATATAATTACTGTCTATAAAATTCGTATATATTGAAAATAACCCATACTTTATAATTATGAATAATAATAATAATAATAATAATAATAATAATAATAATAATAACAGTAATGAACCCTTTCTCACCCCCGCAGCTGACGCAAAAGAATTAACCATCTGACGTTGAATCAACCAGCTGTTCTCCCCACTATTCTTAAAATCTTCTTTACATCTTCAAGTCCAAAAAATGGAGATTATTCTTCAATAAAAAAATACCCCTCATATATATATATATATATATGTTGAAAAAAAATTTAGAAAAAATAAAAAATGGTAAAACGTCTCGTTTCTTGTTGTAAAGCGGCCAATGATCTTTTATTCTAGACTAGAGTGTTGCAGGATGTCGAGCAGACTCTCTCGAATTTCCTTTTCTCTTTCTTTTAATTCTCATTCTATTCTCTTTCTTACCATTTATTTTACTTTTACTTAATGAATTAAAGAAAAATATTATTTGCTAACTTAACAAAAATAATAATTCCATGTAAAAAAAAAAAAAAAAAATTACTTGATTAAATTTTTCCTTTCAATTATTGTTATCAATTGTTAAATAATTAGTTAAGAGATGAGTCGATGTTAAACAAAAAAAATTTTGACGTTTGAACTTTTATGATCCTGAAGTTATTTTTAATATATCAAATATAAAAAAAAAAAAAACTAAAAATATGCACTTGTAGAAAATTAAAAAAACTACAAGTGCAATTTTTTTAAATATTTTTTTTTATAATTTTTCGTTTTAAAAAATAAATCCAAAAATTATTTCAGTATCATAATCTGTTAGGCCAACCCCAAAACTTCCCGTATCAGCTCAAAGATATTGTCAATTTTCTATCTTGTGCTCATTGTAATTATTGTTGTACAAAATGACAGTGATTATTTAAATTGACGATACTTATTAATTATTAATCGTCAATGATAATTTTTATCATCGGCGATTATTGTCGGTGGTGAATAATTTCGAGTTTTTAATAAAAATCATCTTCATTAATTTATTTGGCTTAAATTATATGTGGTAAGTAATCGAATAATTATCAATAGATGGCGATAGTTTCGCATGGCAACAACCTTTGGACGGACAATTTTTTGAAGACAACAAAAGTACGTATCCCTAAGATCACTCTTTATCCCCATATATATCTATATACATATGTTCTACTATTATACGACTGTATTTTGTATATATGTATACATATATATTTATAAAGAAGTAAGAAAAGAAGAGAGTAAAGTATAGCGAGCAGATGTATGGCATGTGCTACGAACCGACACCAGATGCCCCATTGGCGTAGAATTTTGTGCAGCTTTTAAGTAAAAACGAAAACGATTTAAATAAAATAAAAAAAACACATGTTCCATATCTATATTTTCATCTTCCTCTTTATTTTCATTCACGGCGTTTACGGACCGTATCGGCTGTCATGTCCTTAATATTCCGTACCTTATACTTATAACTCGTTTTCCCTTTTATAAATATAATAAAACATCAGCACCTTTTTGTTATACACGAAAAGTCTGTCGCGTGCCAGGAAACTTTCATTTTTGATCACCATTTTTAAGATGTTTTTTTAAATTCTCCGCATGTTTGATAGTATCGTAATAACAGTATGAACTGAAATTAAAAGTATATATACATATATATAAATATCACATTAGTAATGCGTATCCTAGGAAAAGATACCGCTGAGAAGACAAAGGCGGATAGAAAAAATTTTTTTTTGTTGATGGGTGGATTTTTTTATCTAGAAGTATAAAACCCAAGAAATACAAATTTTTAATTTTTTTATGTGCCCTTATGGTTTCCGGTACCTATGCCAGGAACCATAAGAACTTATAAAAAATTTTTTTCTATAATAATTGATGACTCGAAATAGTGGAAAATTTATATGCCCCTATAATTTTTATATATATCCCGGAAATTATAAGGGCATATTTAAAAAAATCCACAATAGTTTTTTGACTTTCATCTTATAGCTGAAAAATTTATCGATTATCAAAAAATAAAAATCCTTATGTAGTAGACTAAATACATCAATTCAATCTAACATGATAGTGACAGTGTTTGTATTTTTTAGAGTTCAGAATTACGAGGGGCAGATAAATTTACCCGAAAAATCGAATCATATATAGCCATATATGCTCATATATAAAGCAAATGTGAAGAATATAGAAATCATATATGAATATGTGTAGAAATCGGTCAAATATGCTTCATATGTGACATATATAAATAACACATGGCCATATATAAAAATTCGACGTATGTGCTTCATATATGATCCATAAATTAAGCATAGGATTCATAAATTGATCACAGAAGAAACATATATGACCATATATGAAAATTTATTATATATGCCTGTACGTTTATTTATATATGATCTATATATGAAGCATATAAGGAGTATATAGGAGTCATATATGACCATATTTTAAATTAGACATATGTGCTTCATATATGAAACATACGGGAATCAGATATGACCATGTATGAAAATTGGTCATATAATTGATTATATATGCCTATACGCGCTTCATATATGATCTACATACATATGAAGCATATAAGGAGTATATAGGAATCATATATGACCATATTTGAAATTAGGCATATGTGCTTCATATATGATTCATATATGGTGCATTCGGGAATCAGATATGACCATATATGAAAATTGGATATATGTGCTTCCTAAATGATCTGTACATAAAGCATATATAAATCATATATGATCTATACACGACTAATTTTCATATATGCTCCATATATGATTCATTTTTCAACGGTAAAAGCTATTTATAGTTGGATTTTTATTATATATTCATGTGAAATGTATACCTAATTCATGTACGATATAGAGGTACCAATTATAGACATCATAAAAATTGAATAGAAAAATCCTTTTATGATTTCACAGCTTTTATTAATTTTTAATAGTGCATTTAGAATGTGTTACTACTATCTACAATTAGTTGTAAAAGTAACAATAATACGTTAATATTTATAGGTATATATAAATTAAATAATTATTTTACATATTTACAAGTGCGTTAATTTAAAAAAATTATTAAATTTAATATTACTAGATTAATATTTATCAAATTACATATAAATAGTTTATGAGTACTAAAAAAGTAAAATTATAATTATTGTAGTCACTTAAAATTAATCACTTGGTTGAACGCTTATTATGCATGTATGTCTGTACCATTTTTTTTTTTTTGTGTAATTGTAATTGTGAGACTAACAAGACCTGCTTGAAATTCAAGTACAAATTTTTTAAATACCTAGCAATTTTAAAGTTTAAGCAGGTTATAATTATTAATGTGCAAAACACATTATTAAAATTTCTTTTTAATTTTTAAATAATTAAATACGTTATATAATAATAAACGTAATAATAATCAGTACATTATGATAGTTATTATGATGATCATAATGTTATGACTATGATTATAATTATGAGTATAAAAAATTTTGATCAGTTGTTATTAAAAAAAAAATTAATAAATGCAATGCGTAAAAAATAATTTAAGAGAGCAAAAGACATAATGGGCGACATTAAATTTTTTTATTTTAATTTTGAAAAATTAATTTAGTAAAAAAATTAAGTACTAAAGTTAAAATAATTTAGATCTAAAGATATCTGATCAGATCAACGCGGATATCATTTTATCATGATATATTTGAATTTAGATCTGAATTTTTTCCAACAGTTTTCTAAAGTCATCTGATAAATTCGTAATAAGTCATATTTATGAAAAAATTTTAATTATCGTGAAATAAATGTAATCTGCCGATATTTGGCCAGATATGATCATATACATTTTTATCTGATCAGATTTTGATTTAGATCTGATCATATCTGAACATATCTCATCAGATTTTACTATTTATGCTAATTTTTTTTCAAATCTTTTCACATATGTTCAGATCTGATCAGATACAACAATATCTGATCAGATATTTAATTTTAACCTGATCATATCTAATTGTATATGCTAATTTTTTTTCCAAATCTTTCCATATATGATTAGATCTTATCAGATAAAACTATATCTGATCAGATAGTGATTTGGATCTTACCATATCTGATTTCTCGTCAAATCTAAATGTATGCTAAAAATTTTTTAAAGTCTTTATATATGGTCAGATCTGATCAGATAAATTATATCTGATCAGATATCAAATTTGAACATAACCATATATGAACATGTTTGAAAAAATCTGAATAATCTGACGATATATGTACAGATACGTTCATGCTCAAATCAAATATCTGATCAGATATAGTTTTATCTGACCAGATCTGACCACATCTCGATGAATTTTTTTTTTTTTCACAAATTTAAATACAAAATGAAAAATAATTTTCCCGCAATATTTAACATAGTTGCCATATATATTTTACATATATTATCTACATATTGCTTTATATTTATGCCCGACCCATTTTGTCCAATCACAATTTATAAGCTCACATTTTCTCAACCTATTTTACTCAACTCCTAAAATTTTTTTTTTTTTTTTCAAAAAAAAAAATCTGCCCTGTCCATTTTACCTCTCCCGAAAACTAAACTCAGTCTCATAAAAATAAAAAATATATTAATTGATAATAAATAAAAATAATAATAATAATTTAGTACCATTACGAGTGTCCATTTTACCTCAATAATCATAACACCACAATCACCATTATTGACCACTATCATCACGAGTCCATTAATTACACTCATTACTTATTAATTATTTTAATTATTATCAAGTATTAAGTATTGATAATTAATAATTATTAAAAAAAAAAATAAATAAATAAAAATAAAAAAAAAATGTTACTAAGTTTTGTACAGAGAAAAATTCCGTTGTAACGCCAGGTGATTTTTTAACGCCAAGACAGTTGGATGATGACCAGCAAGACCCTCTTCTTCCATTAAATATCTCACAGCTTCGGTAGCACAGGCGTCCCAGCCGGCGTTCCACGAACATGTCGAGCCAACGTTTATATAACTCGAATCTTGGACATTGTCTACCTTTAGACGTTTATGAGATCGATAATCTAGCTCCAAGTCGACGTCTGACTTGTAATCTGCATGGTAAGTTTGATATTTACGAGTTCCAGAGTGTGAGGATTTTGAAGATGAAGATGAAGACGAAGATGAAGATGAAGAAGAAGAAGATGATTGGTTATTAAAATTATCATGTACATCCATGCGCACGCGGTTCGAGGTCTGCTTCAATTCTTCGGCAAGTGAATTGGCTAATTGGTGAAGTAGTCTATTGTTCTCGTCGTCAGGAAATAGGACGTCATCATCGAGATCTACGTCGATATCCAGCTCGACCCCTTCGTCTTCGGATGATAAAAAATCTTCGTCTGCATCGTCGACTCCTAATAGAGTTAGCAGACGTTCAGCTGCTTCTGTAAATAAAAAAAAAAGATTTTTTTTTTATAAAAGTACCGGCTGGAAGTTTATTTTTGATGAATTAAGAAATTTTTTTATCATACTCTTGCAATGCGGGCAGGTAATATATATATATATATATATATATATATATATATATATATATATGATGATTTAAATTCCAGTAAAATTTTTTTTTTACCTCTAAATTACTAAAAATTTTGTTCGATTTTTAAGGATAATTGTCATGGAAATTTAATAAAATTTATAAATTTTAAATGAGTTTCGATTTGTTCATAATTTAAAAAATTAAAGGATAATTTTTAATGAAAATACAATGTGACTATTTGAAAATATATTATCTATGTAATTAATCAAGATATTGAGTTGGATTTAAATTCAAAAAATTTCAAAAATACTGTACTAACTTTTTTTTAAAAAAACCTTAATTAGTTTTTGATTATTGCGAGTTTATTAAAGACTTGCTATTAAATTTAATTTTCTGAGTGATAAAAAAAAAAAGTTTTAAATTAAAATTCAGATTTTTAAAATAAGTATCAGCTTTAAAATTAATATTATTTAAAATTAATTGACTTATGGACAATAAAAAAAAAATACTTTAAATGAAATAAAATAAAATACATTGTGATTTTAATTTTCATGACATTTATCACTTAGAAATTTGAAGTTATGTAAAAATAAAGTATATAAATAAATTAATTTATAATGATATTTATATTTTATATTTATGACTGATTGAACTTGTCAATAACTTAAATTAATTTCCTTTAAATGTCAAGGAAAATTTTTGACAGTCCATATATTTTTATTATCAACGAGTCCAGAAGACCCTAGAATATTTTAAACTCCAAATATCTCAATAACTATCAATTTTAAAAAAAAACTACAAGATACCTTTTTTGTAGATAATTCAAAGCGCCACAAAAAAGGTCTCTTACAATTTTTTTAATAACTCAATATTTACAAAGATATTTTTGACTTGAAAATTTAAAATCCCGTAAAAAAAAAGTATATAAATAAGTTAATTTATAATGATATTTATATTTCATACCTACGGCTAATTTTAAATCGTCAATAGCTTCAAGTAATTTCCTTTAAATTTTAATGAAAGCATTTGAACCCTGTATTGAATTCTGAAAGCTATCAAGTAAACGCGCTTGGAATTTTTATTGAAAGCTGGGTAATTGCTATTTTTGTCAGAACCCTTTTTTTATGACGTCTCTTTAAAAGATATATATATATATATATATATATATACTTATATATAAATGATTAATAATTAAAATTTTTACTTCCATTAAAAAAAAATTATTTCTCAAAATTTCGATAAAAAGATTGTGAGTCTAGAAGAATGGGATAAAAATTTTAATATTCTTTACTTTTTTTTTTTTTGATAGCATGGGAATCATGAACTGGAAATGTCTCATGGGAACTACCTGTTACCCGTTAAAATTTTATTTCTCAGCCCTTAATTTCGCACGAGTCTAGATCACGTCTTTTTATATTAAACATATAGCGGTGCGACTTTTTTTTGTGTCTGATCATAAGTATATGTGTGTGTGTGTATGTATGTGTATGTATGTATGTATGGATAGAGAGGGAAGAATGTAGATGACCACCCTTAGCAGGTAAAATATATAAAAATAACTCGACGAATCTCAAATAATATAAGTCGAATACAATACAATACAGGGGTTTTAAATACTTGTCTTATTCTTACTCTCGTTACTTCTATTATTGCTATTATTATTATTTTTTTATATGTGATATACCTGTTCATGAGAACCGATTGCATTTGATAATTTTTTTTTTTTTTTTAATTCATAAATTGGATAAAATTTCGATAACCAAAAAAACTTAAATTCGAATTAAAAAATAAAAAGAATGTAAATAATTAAATTTTTCTATGACTCGGATTCCATTTCTATTTTTTATGATATGAATTGACGGTAAAAGAAAACAAGAAGACTTAAAATTAATATTCACGTCGTTCAAAATTGTCTAAAAAGACAGGATTTGAAAATATTCAAAAATCTCGAGTGACGTTTCAAAATTTAAATTTTCAGCAGAGTATTCATTTTATAGTTAGAAACTATGGCTGCCATGAGAAAGAAAAAATTTTTGAAAAAAAAATCCAAATTTCGATTATATTTGGAATTTCAAAAATTCGTAAGCGATCTCTCAAAAATTTTATTTTGACCTGATTTTTGAAGAGGATTTTTAAAAAATGTTAAATTAACAACCCGGGTCAAAAAAATAATTTGAATTTCACTTTTTTGAATTCAATGGAGACTGGGCAGGTCAATTTAGTCAAAAATCAAAATCAAACGAGTTTTCGATCCACTTTCGACTAAATTGACCTATTCAATACCTACTTAAGTCAAAAAAGTCAAATTTACCTTAATTTTAGCTTAGTCGATTTCAATTTAAGTCAAAAAAGTCAAATTTGTTATTTCTTTTACCCGAGAAATTTTCATACGAGGCTCAAAAATTAAATAGTTGGTTTTTTGCCCCTCCTAATATATTAATTAATAAAAAAAAAGTATAATTACCACGTATCGATGCTGAAGTATCGGAAATATCAGTCGATAGATCACTGAGATCACTGACACCTCCATCCCCTCCACAATCCATCATCGTATCCTGCAACAATAAATAGAAAAAAAGTTTATTAAATTTTGTTGAATCAATTTTTATTAATAATAAAAATAATTAATTATTATTACCGACTATTAACATAATTTTATTTAAATTTAAGAGAAAACGAAATTTATCTTGAGGAAACGGTTTACAGAAATTAAATGTCGCATAAAAATTACTGCGGCGAAGGAGTAAAAAGACCGTAACAAAGTTATTTAAGATTAAAACTAAAACTAGTGTCCTTGGTCCATAAAATTTCTTTTTAAATTTACAACTGACATTTCTCAACGTCTAAATGCGTATACTGAACAGAACAACTATAGAAGTATACAATACACAATAATGCCGACTTGGGCCGGTAACGGCAGCAGTTACTGCAGTAGCAATAATTTAAACCTTGCAATTTAATATATTTATGTGTACACACTCAACAGTTGAGTAAAAGAAAATTTTAAAAAGAGTAAAAATTTTTCTATGGCTGGTTTATTAGTTTTTTTTTTTCCTACTGACCTACTCAGTCAAGGACAATAATAAAATTTTCGGGTTCTCTAGTTGCCTACTGTTCGGTAGTAAGTCTTAAGCAGTAGGTAGTCTTAAATATTTATGATTTTTATCGACAATACCAAGCAGTAAATTATTTTTTTTTATTCATTAATTTTATTGCCGATTTTAGATTTTTGAATTCGATAATTTTTAAGTGGCCCGAGCTACCCGTTTTTTCACTATTCTGGTTTTTAGTCGTAAATATTATATCGAATACTAATATAATTTATTAATTAATTGGAAAAATAATGTGAGGTAAAATGGACCGTAGAAAGAAAAAATCAAATTTCTTTAGAATTTACATTTTTTGAGTAAAAACACAACATAAACGTCGAGAAAGATTCAAAAAAGTTTTTATTACTCTTGATATATATTAGATATATTTAGTGGAGAAATAAATTAATTTTTTACTAAAAAACTAATTTATTATTCAAAATCATTGTCATTTATTTGAACAAAAGTTATAATTAAATAATTACATGACAATCGAGCTGATTTTGAAGTTCAAAATTTATTAAAAATTGCAGATGGCCCAATTTGCCCCATGTCCGTTGTGCTTCGTAATTTAAAAAAAAAAATTCAAACAACCGATTTTAACCCGGTTGCCTATACTACCCCTGGCCCCTATCCCCTAAATATTCGATCAGAAGGCAGCGATGATTGAAAATAAAAAAATATTTAAAATTGTCAATATAATTTATAAATTTTGATCTTCAAGATTAAGCTTGAGGATTAAAATTGTTTATAATATAATAAATATTAAGATATTAACTGAATAAATTGTGAGCGTGTCCGAACGGTTGATAAACGTTTAGATACAAGGCAGCAAACTTGCTGACCGCGTGTTTGTAATCTTTGTTGGTTCATTCCGATAAAATAAAATAATTTATTAATTTATTAAATATCCATACTAATAAAACTATTTATTTTATCATACAAATATATTTAAATATAATAAACAAAGTGTTTATTTACTGGTACCGATAATTTAAAATTTAACCAGTTATTAAACACTCGTGGGCATTATTTTGGCTGGTCTTCAAACATTATTACACACTCGACTGTTTAGTTATGTCCTAAACCTCTTTAACGTCACACATTCTTAATAATATTCAATAATTATTTATTTAGTTACCGCTCTATTAATAAACAATATCTCACATCGTAACAGACATATATACATTTATACTAAAATATAATTGTTGTAAATAAATAAATAAAATACGCGAATACAGATAAATATAGTTGTCTATTTAACCACTGGAACAGTCGTTTAATTATACTGCTCAAGTATTTTTGAACCCTTTAACCCACCGCTAGCTACCCTCCCAATTGTTATTTATTTTTACAAATATTATTTATAAAAAAAAAACAAAATATCCTTTATAAAAGTTCAAACGTGCAATCTCCCGTGTAAAAAAATTTCGTTCCAAAAAGATTACAAAAAAGTTCGACATGTAGAGCTTCTAAACTTGAGACAGATTAGAACTTCGAGTGGAACTTTTTTTGAACTTTGATAATTTTGAAAAAAAAAAATAAGTTTCTCTAGGATTTTATATAGACGAACTTTGAATTAAAAAAAGGATGTTTTCATTCTTAATTAAAATAAGAGAAAGTATTTTAAGTAATTTAATTTTCTTCAAAAGAAAGTCAATAAAATTATTAGTTATGAGTCATAAATTATGACAATTGACATAATATATAAGATGCGCAATATTTCAATTTATAATTCAAAAAAAAAAAAAAAAGTTAATAAGGAATAATGAAGGCATTTATGTTGAATACAGTAATGCGAGATTGATTAGTAAAAATAAATGGAATGTAATAGAATGGAATTAAATGGGATGGGATAAAATAGAATGGTATAGCATAAAGAAATTGAGAATGAAGGAAAATAAGATAAGACAGTTATTCGAGTATTAATACCGTATAATAAAAGAGAAAAAGAGAAAGACAATAATAATAATAATAATATTTTCCAATGAAACCAACGTCAACTGCAGAATAGTCAAGAATTGATTTATTTAACTATGGTTACTAAGCGGATATTCATTTAATCAAAACAAATGAATTTATTATTAGAATTTAAATGTTTTGTTCTCGCGGTGCTTTAATGAGTTTTCAAAGTACTGAGTATTGATTTTAATACCACTCGGTTTAAATCTATTGTTGTTTCATTTTATTTTATTTACTGACTTTAAATAATTATTTTTCTAAATTTAATTTAATAATTATTATTATTAATAAATTAATATTTACACTATTAATTAACAAAATTCATTAGTCTTTAAAAATGTAAAGATTTTACTTCATATTTTTTAGTAACAATTACGATTTTTTTCTGTGTGATTTTATTTAATTAAATTCGTAAAAAATGGATTAATTAAAAATAGAAATAAATAACGAATCGTGTGATTGATATTTTTAAAATTGAATATATGTTTGTTGGTTATTTAATCAGTTGCGTTTAACTAACGAAATATTAAATATCTTACTGAGATTAAATATATTTTTTCGTAGTCTATTAATTATTTATATTTTTATTTAAATAATTTAATAAATATTATGACCATGGGAAATGGAGTTGAGTGAGCAGGTGGAACGGGAAGGAAAATAAAAAATGATGATACTGTCGAGTAATAATTTAAATCGAATACTTTAATGAATCTTTGCTCGAAACAATAATCTGAATAATGTTAGTCAGGTAATTATAATAAATAAAAAGACTGGATGGATTTTCTGGCGCGAACAGTATTTGAGATTGAAGGGAATGTGGATTTAATGCCGTCCAGTTGAGTCTCGATACATTTATTATATTCTCCAGGTAAAAATTATCACGGTATCGGTGATTTCGGTGTTAATTAATCAAAATTATTGAATTTATTTTTATTCTCCATAAAATCAATCGTGAAGAAAATAAAATAAATAAACTAAAAAAAATTATCTAAAAATTGCTTACTATTTTCCAAGAGCTCATTTCGCCCATACGACCTCTCTTTATCATAAAATTGCGACTATACCATCTAATAATTTTTTTATCAATTACCGCGCGTGCATAAAATATAAAAAAATAATTTATGAAATCACCTTCAAGAATATTCTTTATTAGTAACAAATATGTCAAGTTTCTGCTTGTTTTTTCATTAAATTAAAATTTATTAATTAATTTTATTCAAATAAAAATAAATAATAAACTAAAAAATGAATTACTTATTAATTATAATAAATAATAAATTATCTAATCTCGCAAATTAATAGTGACCTCACTGACGTTTAATTAAATTAGAATCATAAATTAAATAATTATTAATTCAATTTTTTTAATTCAATTTCATTTTTTCAATAATTACTTATAAATTAATTAAATAATAGAATAAAAAAAAAATAAAATTGTTAAATAAATCAAATCTTACCTCTGACATGGCGTCTTCCATCATGTCACTAGTGTCTCGCATGATCCTTTTTTATCCTTTTAATAAAAATTTTATCCTCGTAATTTTCGCTCCTAATTGTCCTCCAAGTAAATTAATCACTTCATATTACTCTCACTTTTATTTATTTTTTTTTAATTACTATAAAAATTTAATTAATTCATTTAAGTAAACCAGTAACAATTAATGTCACTACACTTGATAAATTTGACATCACAAAAAAAACACTATTTTTTTTTTTATTAATATTTTTTTTTAAATTATTAAAATTTACTTCTTTTTGTTAATTATAAAATTTACTTAAACACTTAAAATAAAAAAAAATTTACAAAATTAAAAATAAAATAAATAAAATTTAGTTGATAAATAGACCCATCGAGCCGCGTGGCTCTGGATGTACTGACTACTGACTCGGATCGAATCGGAACAGCCAGTATTGTATTCTGTATAAATGCTGAAGGGATTCTCTGTAAGTATGAAGTAACATATACAGCCCTAGAAAGTATATAGTAACAGTAAAGAGCCAGATGCAACCGATATTACAGTGCGCAGTATACATCTTTACCATCAATTCATTTTTTCCGGTTTTTTTTTTTTACTTGCTCCTTATTCCCCAATTTTAATCACCAAATAAATTTCTATTCCTATTTAATTAACTTATAAATTATAATATTCGAATTTCTATCAGCAAAATTAGGTATCTACTCTAGAAAAATATATATTTACTTGTTTTTATGAATTATTCGCTTACTCTAATCTACTGCGCATGCTTACAATCTACTGCGCATGTCTTTGACATACTGCGCATGGGTAGAATTTTACTGCGCATACCTGTAACTTTGCTGCGCATAAGTTGAGACCGCTATGATTTTTGATCTACTGCGCATGCGTTCGATTTTTAAAGAACCAATGAGTGGTAATTTTAAAAAGCGCGGGAAAATTAGAAAATTTGAAAACAAAATTTGTTTTTTACAAGTAACAGCTGTTCAGCAGCTGTTTTTAATGCACCTGCTTAATATGAAAGAATGTACACCTTTTATTTCGAAATTTACTTTTTTTTTTAATATTTTACGTCCACAGTAGAAAATATGCTTTATTAGGGTCGGTGTTTGAATTAAGGATATTATTAAACATTCCAATGTGTCATAACTTATTACACAATTTTATTGTTTTTTTTTTTTTTTGTACTCAATAATTTTTTAAAATTTACAAAAATTCAACTTCTAGTTTTTTTTGCCTCTATTTCTACTTTTTAGTCCCCAAATAATTTTATTACATGAATGTCACCCAGTCATTGAAATAAAATTTTTCACCATACCTATACCGAAAATTCAAATTATTGCCCTGTCTAGCAGGAAAACATGTCGCAGTTTTCCCATACAAGAAAAAAATTAAATAGTATATTACGCACCAAGGAAAGAAAATAGGAAATTCCAACCCGTGCGTATAATTGCCTACCCGAGCTAAAAAACTTCATGTGCGTTTATACAAAAAACATCAAGAAGAGCCAAAATAATCACCATTTCTCTAGAGCAAAGGTATAATCAACTAATGAATGAAAAAACTTTCTACTAAAATTATAATTTATTAATCGAAAAATTTAAAATTAAAACGTAAAATTTCTATTATAATTAATAGTAATGGTGGCAGTCACAAAAACATAATCCTTCCTTCAAGTCCATGAATCAGAGGGCTCATTCTCTGGACATAATTAACAAGATAATCAATGTCGCGTCCTCCTACAACGTGATTACGATGCCGATTTGCGATGATTGCGTGTCCATCTCCACCTCTTAGAAGGAATGTCGGGACAACTATTCGGTACCACTGATGGTCAACAAGATTTTCATAGATGGGAATGTCACATTGGCGGCATTGAACGGTCACCTTAGCGACCCGCGAGTAAGCTGGTTTGGACATGTTGTAAAACACCCGTAGCCCTGACCAAACTAGAAATGAGTAACCCTCCCAGTGTTCTGGTTTGCTCCGCGCAACGCAAACTTCTAGAGTCTGCCTAATATCACTACCAAGCATCTCAACAATGTCCCAATTGTTTTCAAACGGTTGGGCCATTACCAGATCAGCGAATGTGATGTCTCCAGATGCCGAATCAATGGGACTGCGAATGCCACCGCCATTGGTCACGGCGATTGATGCGTAGGTCCAGTAGCTTTCGTCTTCAGCTTGATCAACAAATGACTCAATCATGGCGTCAGTTATCATGTTGCCCATGTTGCATTCACCTACACGACAGCTTTTGGGCATTTTAACTCGAGTGCTGCCAACTACTTTGCCACCTAGTGCGTCTACTTGCTTCTTCCAGGGTTCCAATGCTCTCAACATTTCTGGATCCTGCTCAATCGTTTCGTCCAGTAAGATGGGGTTCCCTTCCCAGGCTTCTACCTCACCTTGTTCATTGAACCAGACGGTCAAATTCCCCAAGTATCTGATGACGATAAGGTTTTGTTATCATTCATAAGAAGGTAGTCTAGCTTTTAGGTGATGGCCGATGATAAATATACTCACTTGGTAAATGCTGCTGCTTGAACGATAAGAACGGTACGATTTGATTTCTGTTTTACTACTACTGGGTATTCATCTTCTGGCTTGTCTATGAATGGTGGCTTACCTGAAATAAATTCTTATTATTAGTCATATATATTTTATTGAAAATTAGATTCATTTTGCCAAAAAGTTTCATTGGAAAAATTATGATTGTTAATCTTGGAAGAGATGTTTCTTTGGTTCTATTGATTGTATAATGAACTTAGACCGCTTATTTTGAACATTTTGATGTCTACTTTGACGAGGGAAATTGGAAAATTTAAACAAAAAATATGTTCATAATAAAACAGTTGAAAATTCAAATATATGTTTGGTCATAATTGAAAAATTTGGATTTTGGTCCTCAAATTTTAGAAGAGATGTTTCGTGAGTTCTATTGATGGTATAATGAACTAAAACATCTTATTTTGAACGATGGAATGTCTACTTAAACGTAGATATCAAGAAACTTTGAAAAATTTTGATCATTATTTTTGTTTTTTCAAAGTGGCCCATAAACCCTCAGGTTCAAATTTTGCCAGTCCTCAGTAAAATAATTTTGACAACGAATACTATATAGAGGACGGGCGGGCAAAATGGAACTAGGTGGGCAAAACGGACCATCTCGAAAATTTGGAAATAATTTTTTTTTCAAAATTGGTCTTCAATCATTTATGAATCTTATCATTATTTGTGCCCAAGATTTTTTTCAAAAATATTTGTTTTTATAAAACTTTTTTGCGGAAATGTTAAATTTTGAAAATATTTTTAGAAACTCCCTTTTTTTATATAAATTGATTTGCTTAAAATTTGTGTCTTATTTTTCCTGGGATTCTCCCGTATACAAAATATGTATATAAATATATTTATCAAAAAATATATATATCATTTATTTTAAGAGGAATTTATTTATAGATAGTGTAGTAATTCATGTAATTAAATTTTATTTACTCAGTATCAATGATTTCCTTGTACTAGTTCTATGACCGCGAAATCTGAATTATTAAATATATATGTACCTATTAATCTTACTTTACACGTTGTATGACTTCACAGACTACATAAGTAACTATTTTTTATTTTTATTTACTTTTTGATAGTTATAAATAACCCGTATTTATAGTGATATTCGATACCAGATATTTTTTGTACAAACCTGAATATAAAAATGTATGAGAATGTCCACCGACAATTACATCAACAAGGGGACAATTAGCTGCGATTTTTCTATCAACAGGCAGCCCACAGTGACTCAGTACAATTATGATGTCAACATTTTCGTTGTTTTTTAATTTTTGAGCTTCTAAATTTATTGTTTCGATTTCGTCTAAAAATTTTAATTTTTCTGTTTTTGATAGTTCCTGTAAGTTAGTCATTTATTACATAAATTTTTTTTATATTAATTTAAATTAAATAATTAGTTTTTTTACGGTTGCGGTTTTGATAATGGCTCCAATTACACCAATTTTTTTACCATTACGATAAATAATTGTACTGTTTGTTGTCAAATTCTGTAAAAAAAATTTTATCAAAAAATTTATTTTCGTATTTTTTTATCTTAAATTAAACGTAAAAAATTTTTATCACCAATTTAAATTTTTTTAATTTTTAATTAACAATTATATTGATAATTAGAAAAATTTTTTTTAAAAACTTAATTCAGAAAAAAATCAAATTTTCATTACTGAAAATTAACTCAAAATAAATATCAAAAAAATGTTGTTTTTTATTTTCAGCTTAAAATTTCAAAATTTTTTTAGCGCGCAAAAGTCTTCAGTATAATTATTTTTTTAATTTTCAATTAACTAGAAATTAAAAATTTCAGTACAGATTTTTATTGACTTAAAAAATTAAATTTTTTTCTTAGACTTTTTCCAAAAATTATTACCTGCATCGTCGGCTCTTTACTCATATCAATATTAGTGATAACGACCGGCGATTTAATATTTTTTAAAAACGGTACTAAGCCAGCGATACCGTCATCAAATTCATGATTTCCTATAGTCTTGAAAAAAAAATATTATTAATTATTTTTGAATTAACGGTAGTGTCGGTTTTCGAATTACCGTTCAAAATTTAATGAAATTTAACATATTAGTAAATAATGATAAAAAAAACATCCAATTAAATTTTTGAAGAACTATGGAGAAAAAATTAATTCTAGAAACCTGTGATTTCTCATGTGGCTCAATGTTAAATGTATGAAAATCAAAATTTTACTGTTTCCCTGTTTTTTCAAAAATTTCATTGAATTTTTTTCTTATCATTGTCTACTAATATGTCAAATTTCATTGGATTCTGATATGAATAGTAATTCTAAAAGGGGCAGAATGATTTTAAGAGAAAAGAAAAAAAAATAATAAAATTAATGAAAAAATTTGGAAATATTCACCAACACATCCCATGGTATCATGTTAAAAAAAGTGACAGTGGCATTCCAACGATGTAAATTGTACCAAAGAGTACCTTGATAATGATCACCGGCATTCAAAAGAATAGCATTCGGTCGTTCTTTTAGTAATTGTTTAGCGGCTGTAAAGACTCGTGGCAATCCGCCAATACAAATTGCACCTTCTTTTCGGTGGCATGCACTTGCAGTTGGACTCACTTCTTCAAATCTATTAATCATTATAACGTTAACTAGTAATCTGCTGTGACTATCTAACACTGAGTATATATATATTCAATTTATAAAATGCATATTTTAAATCTCATTATTTATTACATAATTTGTATTTTTCCATTCATTTTTTTTTTTTTTTTTTTTTTTTTTTTTTTTTTTGTAATAAATTTTTCTGTCATAATTTTTTTTTATTTTATTGGTCATCGGGAATCCTACGAAAAATAATTAAAATTCTAGGATCTGTTTAAAAAAATTGTCTAATCTATCCTAAAAAAGTTGGTGTTATGCCACCACTTGTAGCCGTCATGGCAACGGTTGCTATGGAAATTGTTTCCATAGCAACGGTTACTATAGAAACTGGTATCATGGCAACAGTTACTATGGAGATTGTTGCCATGGTAAAGGTTATTATGGAGATTGTTTCCATAGCAACAGTTACTATGGAGACTGGTGTCATGGCAACAGTTACTATGGAGATTGTTGCCATGGTAAAGGTTATTATGGAGATTGTTTCCATAGCAACAGTTACTATGGAGACTGGTTTCATGGCAACAGTTACTATGGAGATTGTTGCCATGGTAAAGGTTATTATGGAGATTGTTTCCATAGCAACAGTTACTATGGAGACTGGTGTCATGGCAACAGTTACTATGGAGATTGTTGCCATGGTAAAGGTTATTATGAAGAATGCTGCCATAGCAACAATTACTATGGAGACTGCTGTCATGGTAATGCTTGTTATGGAGACTGTGGTGATGACAACAGTTACTATGGGGATGGTTGGTCATGTTAGTGGCTAATTGGGATAATAGGCATCCATGATGAATATTTTTAATAACGACTTTTTTCATAAGGAAAGTGTGGAAGGTAGTTATCAGAATATTACAAGAGGTAAAAAATAATAGGCGCGTAAAAACCTTCTAGTTGAAAAAAAAGAGAAAAATAATTCCGTCAGTTAAAAAAAAAGGAAATATATGAAAAAACAATTTTAATTCAAATTTTCATAATTCCGGAATCAACTTGATATGAAAAATAAATAAATTTATAATTCACATTAAACATCAGTATGTAAAAAAAAATAACAATAATGGATGATTTGTATGAATACCCTCAGTTCACACTGATATGAAGCTCTAAAGTAAATTAAAGACTAAAGTAAACTCAATGTCTTCTATAAAGTTATTAATCGTTAAAAAACATCTGGAATGATAAAGAGACAGGAATTGAATTCAAACCTTTTCGAATAATAACAAATTTATTATTCATATGACTCAATGTAAAATAATTTATAATTAAGATATGACTGTCATAAGTGTTTCTTAATTTTTTTTAATAAAATTGATGATGAAAAAAATAAAAATTTTAATTGATTATTGTAGTGTTAGAAGCTGCAGAAAACAATAAATCGTTCGAGTATCATACATTGACACTAATTATAGATATACTCAAGTGTATTAGTCACGCAAATATATGATGTAACAGATAATTGATATAACATTCAATGATAATCAAAATATCATTTTTAATCACATATATTTTTTTGTTATGATTATTTAAAGTAATTCATTAAAAAAAACACGAAGAAAATTAGAAACTATTTTATTTAAAAAAAATTATTTTTTGTTTCAAAATTTTTAATTACAGTCCGTAAAAATAGATGGGATTAATCGGTCAGTTAAAATACATTTTTTTACACTAAAAAAAAACCGGTGTCCACACAATCCCGGTGTTAAAATAACACCCGTAGAAGTGTTAAAAAATTAAAATAACCCCAGGAAATATAAAAAAAAAAAAAAATTAATTATCATTGGGTACAACGCAAATTATTTTATTAAAATTTTTTAAGTGGCCAAAACTGACCCTAAAGTAACCAAAAACGGTACTTCTACCCTGTGCTGCATATTTTTATAAATCATTTAATTTAAAATTTTTTCAAAATTATGTTAATTTCTTAACTATCATAATTTTTTTTTACATCCCTGTAATTTTATAAATTTATAATTTATCAATTTGTTCCTTCAGAGCTTTTTTGTAGCCTATGTAATTATCAAAAAATTTTAGTTTTATTTTTTTATGTAACATAAAAATTTAAGCTGTCGTAAGTAATTTTAGAGAAATTTTTATAAAAATAAACTTTCACTTTCCGTAACTAAAAAACTGACAGAACAATTTTACTCATTAGGCTTTTTTCGTAGATAAATGAATGCCCTTCAACGCTGTATGATTGATAAGGCCATAGGATAATTATTTGATTATAAAAAATATCAATAAACGATAAAAAAAATATTTATTTCTGTATTTTGAATGACGAATGTCATTAAATTTCTAGCGGCGTTTTAAAATTATAATTAAAGGCCGCACTTGGAGGACTTCCTTTAGTAGATAACAAAGGACTTAACAATAAGCAGAAAAAAATTTGCTGGAAAATGATTCAGTCTTATATAGAGGCTAGTATTTATTTACTATTTTAAAAGTTACCTAGCATGAAAATCATTGATATGAACAATAGAAAGTTCAAATAGATCTGTCCTTCCTGGATACGATGATCCTCGACCTGTTAATCCACTTATACATTTAACTAAAATTAAAATCAGTAATTTTTTAATCATTTTTTAATTACTGCCGATAATTGGTGGGCTGATCTAAAACATAAATAAAATGAATTCATCATTTTTTTGTCAGAAGATTACATATTTTATTGAATATAGTAGATTATTGTATACGGATTAGATATGAAACTTTGTTCAGAAAATTAATAAAAAATTGATGGAAATTATCAGTTGTCGTAAAAAATTTTTTTAAAATGACTTTTATTTCACGTGTAAAATATCTGGGAAAAAATTTTTTCACAATTTTTTTGAGAGGGCAGTCAGGCCCCGGTCGCCCCTTCATTATTTTATAGAAAACCTAAATAGGGATTCTAAAAATAGCAAATGTCAGTGAGCACTGATAAATAAATTTTAAAAAAAGCGTCTGGTGAGTCTGGTTTGTTGGAATTAAAATTACTGGTTGGAGATATTGGGAGGTTTAAAAAGACCCACTAAGTTGTTTTTAACAATCAGTGCCCTGGTCTCGATATCAGTAACGGACAAAAGACATGAACAGAGACTTTGGCTGGTTGATGCTTTATTTAATAAAGTAAACGGCTGTAGTTATCAACGAGACACGAAACACCCAAAAGGTTCTTCTGGATAACGATCCAAGCTGTCGGTCTTGGGAACCTCGACAAGATCACACCCACTTCACCTTCTCAGATTATTTATAAATCACTCGCTCATATCCATAATCTTAAATATAAATAAATAATAATGATAATAATAACTTTAGTTAATTGTCTAGGATTAATTCGATTCAATCGATCTGCTCCATTTATTTAATCTTCACTCAATATTCCATTGATCATCTCCGTCCATCTTTTTATTTATTTACCGCTTCACTTTTATAATAATCATTCCCTGTCTATATAAATAACCCTTATTCCAAACTTTCCATGATCTACAGGAAAATAATAATAATAATAATATTTTCCATGAATAAATAATTTTTTATTCTGACTAGATGAAAATTTTTATTCAACTTTACATTTAATTACTTATTTGTTTACATAAATTTGCACATTCAAATTACAATGAAATATATTTATCTTCTTTTACTAACTAATTAACTAATTAACTAATTTAAAAAAATTACTTATCATCAATTACAAATTATAAATTACAAATAGTACTAAAAATTCCTCCAATTACTTTGAGCACATTCTAACGCAATTTAAATTCCACTAATTAATTTTTTTATTAATTAAAAAATCGCGATCATTTAATCCGTAGAAAAAATTGAAACCAATCTCTATCGACTAGTGACTCAATTATTTGGTTTTATTTTCCGACATGGCAGCAATTGTTAGTCATATATTCAAACTTTCTCACTTTACATAAATATCAATTAACCCGAAAATTTTATAATATCAATCAATACGTCGCAATTAAAAAATACCCTAATAATTAAATTTAAAAATAATATAAATTAATCACTTACCTCTTAAAAAAAATTTTTTTTTTTTTTAATACAAAACAACTATTAAATATCAGTCTTTTAATTTTACTGACTTAAGTCACCGGAGTCCAATCTTTATACTGATCAAAAAAAAAAACAATAAAAATAAATATTTATTAAAAACAAACTTCTCATGTAATAGGAAATAATAATAAATTGTACCACGTGATGTGATATGTACTTACGACAAAATAATTTATATAATTAATTTAATTACACCAATTATTTTTATTATTTTTCAACAAATATGTCGTTAAATAAAAAATAAAAATAAAAATTACTCAAAAATGGTTTTTCCCGCGAATTCGTCGCATTATTTTATAAATATAATTTGAAATTGATAATAAAAAAAGTGAATAGAATAGTATAGATATATAAGTCGATATATATAAAGAATAATGAATACCTGATATTATCGCGTAAGTGTATCAACTAATTGTAAAAATTGCAGTCTATTTTACTGCAGTTCATTTCAATTTATCGTTCAATGCAACTTGAGGTCTCGACTCCCACTTTGAAATATACATGTATATGTATATATATATATTTTTATGTTTATATATACTTATGTGTAGATATGATTAAATTCAAACTTTACGAAGATAATTTATTTGCATTTATAAGATAATGAATTTTTAAATCATCAATTAAATAATCAGATATATATTTTGTATACATATTTAATGATAAGAAATACTGTTTTAGATAAAAGTCATAAATATGATTATTTTTGTATATGAAGTATATAAATAATTTTATTGGGAAACTAGTTTATGGAATTTTCAGTAAATTTTAGATCAAGGAAATATTTGATGTTTTTTTATTTTTAGACCGAATTTTTCACGTAGAAAAATAAATTTTTTCTTTTTTTTTGTAAATTGAGAATTAAAAATTTATTTGAAAATTATTAGAAATTTATTTTTGAAAATTAAAAAAAAAATAAAATTTAACCCAAAAAAAAAATTCTTATTTTCTAAAAATAATTTGAATTTTCAAAAAAAAAAACCCAGAATATTTTTTTGATATTTTACTCATAATTACTTTCATTATTTTACCGTGACCCCACATAAAAAAATTTTAAATAATTTTTTTTCCTTAATTACTACGTTCCAAGAAAAATTAACTTCAAAATTTGTTTGCAATAATTTTCTACCTGAAATAATTGTTATAGAGAAAAAAAGGGTGTAATTCATTAAAATTTTCAGGTAATCTTATAATAAGATCTTACTTCATTTTAAGAGAGGATACAGGATTTAGGATCATCTGTCTCGGCTCATTACAAATTATTTAAAATAATTGAAGAGGTTTTGAAAAATATGTTTTAACTTCGGTTCATGAGGGAACACTACACGTGTTAAATATATATATATATATATATATATGGAAGTAGCAGTAGTAGTAGTAACTCGGGTAGAGTGTATTCGGTCGGTTTAAATTCATCCAAACGCCAGTCGATCCACGTCGCTTGAATAGCGTGCATACTTGACAATTTTATTATCTTAATATTAAATATAATTATATGAAAAAAGTAAACAGAGATACGTGATTATAAAATTTAACTAGTGTTTAAACAAGATAACGATTTATTGTATACTGTTTTACTTTAACAGATAAAATTATTTTATATAGTTTATTAATTAACATGGATCATTAAATATGATTTTGAGTTAACGTTTAATTGTCATTTATTTTTAGCCAAGAAAACATATTATTAATAATTTTAGAAAATTATTTAGCAAAAAAAAAAAAATTAAAAATGATTTTTTTCTTCGTTTTATTAAATATTTTTTTATATATTAATGCCAATCCAATTAGCAATGAGTGGCAATTGCATATCGTGCATACTAATGATATGCACTCGAGGTAACTATTTATTTATTTATTTTTTTTTTTTTTTGATGAAACTAATGAACTGATTTGTTGGTAAATTTGTGATTAGGTTCGAAGAGATATCGGCTCTATCGACGAGATGTTTGTCTAGTTATGCAGAAAAGGGTAAATGTTACGGAGGATTCGCGCGAATTGCGACACTAGTGCGTAAAGCGAAAAATTCGACGATACCGACGTTATTTTTGAATGCCGGTGATACGTACCAGGGAACGGTATATTACACCGTACATAAATGGAAAATTGTTTCGAAATTTCTTAATCTTCTGAAGCCAGATGCGATTGTGAGTAATCAAATAAATATATTTTAATAGTATGATTTCGAATTTTTTTTTTTTTAATGATAACTTAATTAAATGTAAGTATGTATATAAACAAGTGTACGTTATTTGCCTACGTGTGATTGATAAAATAATAATAGAAGATGAGTGTGCGATGATAGTAATAATTATTTATTTTGTCAGTCATTAGGAAACCATGAGTTTGATGACGGGCCCGAGGGATTGGTGCCGTTTATCAACGCAGCAGAGTTTCCCATTGTCACGAGCAATTTGGACCTCACTGGGGAGCCGGAGCTGGCAGCCGCGACGAAGCTAAGCAACAGCACTGTAATCACAGTTGACGGCAGAAGAGTCGGTATTGTAGGATACTTGACGCCCGAGACAAAAGTAATCTCGAGTCCTGGGAAAGTTGTCTTTCTCGACGAGGTTGAGTCCGTCAGACGGGAAGTTAATAAACTCCGAGCTGATAACGTGACAATAATAATAGCACTCGGTCACTCGGGATTTGGTGCTGACAAAAAAATAGCCGCTGAAGTCGACGGCGTGGACTTGGTTATCGGCGGTCATACAAACACTTTTCTCTACAGCGGACGCAAACCCGACTTGGAAGTACCTGAGGGACTGTATCCCACCGAAGTTATTCAAAAAAACGGGCGCAAGGTTTACGTCGTCCAGGCTTACGCTTACACCAAGTATCTCGGGAATCTCTCGATTACTTTCGACGCTGCCGGAGAGATCCGCAGCATCCTTGGGAACCCTATTCTCGTAACCAGCAACATCGAACAAGCTCCCGACATTCTCCATGAACTCGAAGCTTGGAAAAAAGCAACAGACAATTTCACTCGCATCGAAGTCGGTTACTCCAAGGTCTTACTCGATGGCAATGATAAAAATTGCCGACGTCGTGAATGCAACCTTGGCAATGTTATCGTCGACGCCATGATCGACTATGTATGTTCATATTTTCCAATAGTATTTAAAACTTTTAAATATTTAATCTTTTTAATTTCAAAAATACTTTTTACAGAATACCAGAGAATTCCCAAGTATCGATGGCTGGACAGATGCAGCAGTTGCTATTCACAACAGTGGCTCAGTCAGAACTTCAATAAATAAATCACCAGACACTCCAGTATTAACATATATTACTTTTTTACTGCATCGCAATTCTTAACAAACAACAAAAATAATTATTCCTAATCATTACATTCATTATAGATAACAGTGAGTGATATATTAGCAGTGCTGCCGTTCAATAATGCCATTGGAAAACTAAATATGACAGGAAAACAAATAATTACAATGCTCGAACACAGTGTTCATACTTTAGAATTTAATGACACAAGCAATCTTAACGGAGGATTCTTACATTTTTCTGGTCTCCAGGTAATTATTTTTTTTTTCTCATATTCTTATCTAGTAAAATTGATAATTTATTTATAATTTAACTGTTTAGGTTGTCTATGATTTATTTAAACCAAGCGGTAACAGAGTAGTACGCGATTCAGTATTAATACGTTGTTCGAAGTGTCGCATTCCACAGTACAATAAATTAGAAGAAAATAATACATATACATTAATAGTACCTGAATTTATTGCTCAAGGCGGTGATGGTTATGATATGTTACAAAATTTGACATACAAAACATTTGGTAATGATTTTTTTTTTTAATTGATATAATATTTAGTACTAATTTACCCTGATAGCCAGACTTTCTGATCAGAAAGTTGGTGTACGTTACCCGAATAGCCAGTTGAGCTCAACCAACAGTCAAATTAAAGCAGATATTTAACGTATACGTGAGATCAAAACTTACCGATGAAAACTCTAGATGATCAAAATTTTAACTCAAAAATTGATTTGAGACATTTGACATCTCGATGACGTCTAGTGCTCATAAAAAATTTCATTAAATTTTTTACTCTCTCCCACACATGAAATTACATCTAAACAATGTAAAATAGCAGCTTAATTTGACGTCAAATTTATATGTTATTTTACGTATGAGAGCTAAAAAGTTTAACTGAAATTTTTTATGTATACGTTACGTCATTGAGATGTCAAAAATTTCATTTCAATTTCTGAGCCGAAAATCTGGTTTCTTGGGTAGTTGCGACGAATCTGATGACAAGTTGTTGACAACTTTCAGCTTTTGTAACTGTTGGCTACAGGTTACCGCCGGCTTTCTGAGAAAGTTGGGGCCAGCGAGCTGCCGCAAGCTGAAGGCAGGTTTCTGAGAAAATTGAAGGCAACTTTCCTTCAACTAATGGAATGCCAACTTTTGCCACCAACTTTCTCAGAAAATTGCCATCAACTTATGGAAATGCCATTTTTTGCGGCCAACTTGGCGACAAACTACTGCAGAAAACTGTCGCCAGTCTGCTGCCAACTTGGCTATCAGGGTAAATAATAGAAATATTACTGGTTGCTATGATCGGTTGCTATGGTAACAGTTGCTGTACTTACAAGGTAGCAGAGCGTTTTTATACTGACGGTTGCTACGCTACGCTTGAAGCGATCGTTGCTACGGTAGGAAACTACGCGCGACTCTTTAGTGTTACCATGGTTACAGTTGCGCTTGTCATAGCAACGGTAGTGGTTGCTATGCTCGGCATAGCAACGACTCCATAGCAACGCGTCCTTAGTAACCGTTGCCATAGCAACCTTATATATTAAAAATTACAACTATTAAGTAATTCTTTATTTCTTTATTAATTAGGAGTAACGACGGATCAAATATTGACTGATTATATAAAAAGACGTAGTCCACTTCATGCAGGAGTTGAGTGGAGAATAAGTTTCCTCGAATCAAATGATGAAAATAAAAGTAGTAGTGCAAACAATATTTATTTGCATAAAATTTTTGTTCTTCCATTATTATCAATTTTGATATTTTTTCGGTAAATAAAATAATGTATTGTATCCAAATAAATATGTAAGATAAATAATAATAATTATTACTATGATTATAATTGTTATTATATTAAATTTTGAATTTCATTTTTCTTAAGAATGTCAAGGAAATAAAAGAATTTTGTCTTTGTTTTTATTTGTGGCTTTTTATTTATGTACAATTAATATTTATGAAAAGTATATATATATTACTGGGGTAAAATGGACACAGGGAATTTCAAAAGAATTTTTTTGTTGATAAATTTGGAAATTAGGGTCGAATTATAGAGTTTTGAAGAAAAATAAACAAATAATAATTATTTTTAATATCAACAGAAAAATTTTTAAAAGGTCGCTCATGAATTTTTAAAATTCCAAAAATCATCGAAATTTGAATTTTTTGTTGATAAATTTTGTCTTTCTCATGGCAGCAATTGTTTCTAACTGCTAAATAAATACTATGCTGAAAATTTCAGCTCAAGATGTAAATTTTCAAACGTCCACGGATAAATTATTCTTGTTTAAAATGATATGGCTTTATAGCAAAGTTGGACCGGCCACATGACGGAAATCGAAAAAAAAAAACATGAAAAAATTACTATAGCCATAGTAAAATTGACAATGATTATTCATAAATTACTGGAGCATTTTTAATTTTACTATGGACATAGTAATTTTATCATGCGCGAAAGAAAATAATCGGTAGCAGTTACTGAAATAATCATTAGCCGCTACCGATTAATTTTTGGTAACAGCTACCGATAATTTCGGTAGTAATTACCGATAATTTCGGTAGCCGCTACCGATTATTTTTCGATAGCCGCTACCGATTATTTTTCGGTAGCTACTACCAATTATTCTTTTCCGTGTGTATTTCTTTAAATTTCCGTAATGTTGCTCTTATTAAAAGAAACGATTTGAAAAAAAAAAAATTTTAATACTTTCTAATGCTTTTGAATACTTTTGAATCGCCCTTCTCATGTGCATTTAACATTAAAAATCGCTTCAAATCGTTTTTTTTAAATCAGGGTGCCACCATGGACGGGCTTTACTATGACACCACAATATTTCAAACCAGAATAATTTCTCCGTGACGCTAAAGATTTATACAGAAATATTTTACTATATGTAGCAAAAATTATTTATTAACAATCGCAGGATTCAGAGAAATCGAAAAAAAAAACTTTTTTTAATTAACATAATTTTTTAAAAATTGTATGTTTTACTAAAGAAAATATCTTGCATTCCAAGAATATTGAGATTTTTTCATTTTCAGTCTCATTTCGTAGCAAATAATCGTGAAATTGATAATCAGTTCAATATTGACTGAATAACAATGAATTAGTAGATTTATCAAAAAACCATAATAGGCCTTTTTTGTAGAGGTTTCAATTTCCTGACAAAATGAGTCTTATTCATTCCGATCAATCTATTCGTTAACGAGCTATAAAATTCCACACCTAGAAAAAAATTTATCCCATACAGAAAAAAAGGATTTCTTGGCGCAAAAATTATTTTCTTATTCTAAGAAAATTTTGACTTAACCCAAGAAATTTTTTGTATTATAAAGTGAAAACAAAAATTTCCTGGGGTGAGAAAAAATTTTCTTGGAACAAGAAAAAAATTTTTTAGCCGAGAAAAAAATTCTTGAGCCAAGAAAAATTTTTGTCTTCAATTCATAATACAAAATATTTCTTGCGCCAAGAAATTATTTTTTTCTGTGCATGTTATTTAAATGGAAAATAGAAAATTGCGATTAAGCAGCTATTAATATCAAGAGCTCAAACTTTGAGATAATTGTTTTCCTCCATTTCCATCATTATTTTCATGGTAATTGAGAAAAACAAAATAGTCGTTTTATTTGGCCCACCCTAATATACATACATCATTATCTGATAAAATTATCAATTTTTTTAGCTCTATTGAATGTATAATAATTTATTTATTTTCTAACGCTATCATCGAGTGTAGATAAGCCTAATGTGATTTATTGATGTCGATGTAATTTAAAAAAAATGAAAGTTTTGGAGACTAAGTGGACGGTGACAATATCAGTTAATATTTATGTTTCTTACGTGTCACTTGTGATTTATGCCTACTATAATTTTTTTCTTAGTTAATAAATTATGAAAATAATTATATTCATATATTCAAATAAAGTAATTGAATAAATGAATAAATGAATAACTACCTGTTTCGATACTTGTAAGTTTAAAATACAATAAATCAGAATGAGGAACTCAGTAATTATTCAAGTAATCCTCATAACTTGTGCTTATGTACACGGAGAAACGAATGATGACTGGAATTTGCAGATACTGCATAATAGTGACATGCATTCGAGGTGATTTAGAATAGAATGTATAGTGCGATTATATTATTCATGAATTATTAATTTTTTTTGCTTATTTAGTTTTTTTTTTCTTTTATGAATTAGATTTGAACAAATAAGGTCGACGTCATCAAAGTGCTTTTCTTATTATACTTCTAAACAAGGTAAATGTTACGGAGGATTCGCTCGAATTGCGACACTAGTGCGTAAAGCGAAAAATTCGACGATACCGACGTTATTTTTGAATGCCGGTGATACGTACCAGGGAACGGTATATTACACCGTACATAAATGGAAAATTGTTTCGAAATTTCTCAATCTTCTGAAGCCAGATGCGATTGTGAGTAATCAAATAAATATATTTTAATAGTATGATTTCGAATTTTTTTTTTTTTAATGATAACTTAATTAAATGTAAGTATGTATATAAACAAGTGTACGTTATTTGCCTACGTGTGATTGATAAAATAATAATAGAAGACGAGTGTGCGATGATAGTAATAATTATTTATTTTGTCAGTCATTAGGAAACCATGAGTTTGATGACGGGCCCGAGGGATTGGTGCCGTTTATCAACGCAGCAGAGTTTCCCATTGTCACGAGCAATTTGGACCTCACTGGGGAGCCGGAGCTGGCAGCTGCGACGAAGCTAAGCAACAGCACTGTAATCACAGTTGACGGCAGAAGAGTCGGTATTGTAGGATACTTGATGCCCGAGACAAAAGTAATCTCGAGTCCTGGGAAAGTTGTCTTTCTCGACGAGGTTGAGTCCGTCAGACGGGAAGTTAATAAACTCCGAGCTGATAACGTGACAATAATAATAGCACTCGGCCACTCGGGATTTGGTGCTGACAAAAAAATCGCCGCTGAAGTCGACGGCGTGGACTTGGTTATCGGCGGTCATACAAACACTTTTCTCTACAGTGGACGCAAACCCGACTTGGAAGTACCTGAGGGACTGTATCCCACCGAAGTTATTCAAAAAAACGGGCGCAAGGTTTACGTCGTCCAGGCTTACGCTTACACCAAGTATCTCGGGAATCTCTCGATTACTTTCGACGCTGCCGGAGAGATCCGCAGCATCCTTGGGAACCCTATTCTCGTAACCAGCGACATCGAACAAGCTCCCGACATTCTCCATGAACTCGAAGCATGGCGACCTACCGACGCCCTTCTGACCAATACACCCTTAGGCTTCACCAAAGTCTTTCTCGACGGCGATAAAAAACGTTGCCGTAGCCGAGAGTGTAATTTCGGTAATCTTATAACTGAAGCTATGGTTGATTACGTAAGATAATTGACTGAATCCATTCATGTTTCTAATTAAAACAGCTAGTTAATTATCACCCACAATTAATTACAGAATGCAAAGCAGTATTTAACCGGATTCGGGTGGAGTGACGCTTCAATTGCTATCATAAACAGCGGAATCATTAGAAAATCCATCAATAAGGCACTTGACACTCCTGTAACTATTTGTTATTTCCATTAATCCATTTTCAAAGAATGAATAAATAATACGAATGCTTTTATTTTAGGTCACAATGAAAGACGTACTAGAGTCATTACCATTTTATAATGCCATAGTCAAAGTAAAAATGACCGGCAATGATATTTTCGAAATGTTGGAACACAGCGTCGATGCATTAGTCTGTAAAAAAATATGTCCCATTACTGGAAGATTTTTACAGTTTTCTGGTCTTACCGTAGGTATTTTATTTTTCATAACAAATTTACATCAATTTTTACCCAGTGAATAAATGGTCATTGTTTCACTTTTTATTAGGTAATTTATAATATATCACAGCCACAAGGTCACAGAGTTGTCCGCGACTCGGTATTTGTGCTGTGCTCAAAATGTCGTACGCCAATTTATGAAGTGATTGATCCAAATAAAACATATACTATTCTTATGACAGATTATTTGCTGAATGGAGGCGACGGTTACAAAATGTTGAAAAATTTAACATGGACAAATACAGGTAGAATTCATTCAGTCTATTTTGTTAAAATAATTATCAGTTGGTGTATGAAAACAGTTGCTATAGTTACGTCACTGCAGTAACCGTTGCTACGGGGTGGGGGCGTTGCTATGTAGCGCCACCATAGCAACAGCTCTGGTTGCTACGCTCACTATAGCAACACCTCCGTAGCAACGCGTCTTTAGCAACCGTTACCATAGCAACCTTATATACTTAAAATAATAATTTTTTTCTTTTTTAATTAGGAGTAACGATGGATCAAATTTTAGTATATTATTTGATAAATAAAAGTCCTGTTTATCCGATAATAGACAATAAAATAATGTTTTTTGTTAATGACCATAACAACAGTATTTCGAACAATATGTATAATTTTACACTCATTACTTTATCATTATTAATTATTTTATATTATTAATTTACAAATAATGTCTTGTATGTTTTCATACTTTTATATTGTGTTACTTTGTGTGTATTCATGACGATTTTTTTGCAATAAAATTTTTATAAAATATGAAATATGTATATGAATTAACCAACTTAGAAGTCTAAAAATCTCTAAATTGAAAAGTAGTCGATTGTGCGGACCATCCCCGAAATTTTCTGGTTTTTTATTATAATTCATGCGGCAATCGAAAGAGGCTTCGAATGCAAAAATTTCACACACACACACGCATACATACATTCATACATACATTTAATTAAAACTTGATTTTTGAAAATCAGACTGAAAACAATAATTTCACGTTTTTTGAAAATTTCAAGCTTTCTAACCAGGAAATTGAAGAAACTAATCGCCGTCTTTTCTAAAACTACAATAGGTTTATTGGAAACATAATACAGTAGTAACTAACACCTATGTCTATTATTTTATTGAGATTTAATCCAGTTTATTTAAATAAAACTGTGTTTTCATAGGAAATTAAATAATATTATATAAAGATCGTTTCAAATAAAAAAAAACCGTTATGATTATTGCTTACCAGATAAAATCTGCTTTATAACAACTGATAAACTTTAACTTTATACACGCAAATATATATATATATATATATCAACCATTGTTATATAAAATTATAAGGAAACTCAGAGCAAAATGAGAAAATATTATAGAGATAAATAATTTTTTTTTTTTTTTTCTAAATACGTAGTTAAGGTTTGTAAAAAAAATAGTAAAAGTCTAAACAATTTTAGCAATTTCAAATTTTCTGTACAAAAAAAAAAAATCTGAAAACCGCCTGACCCTGAAGGCCAGCCCCAAAACTTCCTGCTGTTTTCAAGCTTAAAAAACTGTCAGACAGACAAAACACACATTTCACTAAAAAAAAACAAACCAAGATTCGAAACTGATTACATTTTAAGGCGAACCGGGCCAATGGTTTATGAGTTATACGCAAAAAACAAAAAAAAATTTATTTTTATTTTCCGTATAACTTGTAAACTACATGACCGATCGACTCCAAAATCTAATCAATTTCAAGTCTTGGTGAGCCCTTTTGATTGCCACCAAGAACGTTCAAATCGGCTTATTCGTTCTAAAGAAAAAAAAGTTTACACACACACACGCGCGCACGCGCACGCATGCACACACACACTCGGACATCATTGTAAAAATAGTCAGAATAGTTTCCTAGGATCTCAAAACGTCGATATTCTGATGAAAACTCGATTTTCAAAAATCGGGGTGAAAACAATAACTTCCTTTTTTTGAAAATTCGCAATTTTCATAGCAGGGAGTTAAAAATAGTATTCTGATCAATTTTACAAGCTATTTACATATACAGTTGTATAAATACAATTAAGAACACATAAGCGCAAAATAATAAAACAATTACATTATAATGCTCCTTTGCACAAAATAAATACGCAAACAGATTACAATACTTATGATCATCGAATTATAAACAATTTATTCAGTTACATAAATACAAGCAATTAACGTAAGTTATTGTTAAATAAATTTGATATTTTTTTTACTCAGAAAAGAAGTTTGTACTGAACCATTAGTTCAATGCTATGTTAGATGTTATCAATGAGTCACTCATAAAAACTTTAATAATATATATAAATAATTATCAACATATCAATGCCACTAATTACGTAAATACGAAATATATTTAATACAAAACTTACATTAGGATCGTTTTGTTTCCACGCATCCAAACCCTAGTAGCAATCTCCGTAGAAATCTTGGGAAATAAGTATATAAATATATATATTGTTTTATTTCGCTTGGCTTGATCAAGACTCGTCCCAGACTTGATCAATCCTGATTAGAAAATACAATTAGTGAGAATTAAATATTAAAATCGTTTTAAAAACTTGCGAACTGTTCGTTTCGTATTATCGCACGTAGTCATAAATTATTATATTGTTTTACAATTAATGAGTATTCATGAGAACTAAATGTCTTTAATACTCATAAATTGTTTGTAATTATAAGATAATATTTACTCATTTCAGGAGCTTAAGATCACGAGGTAACAATAAAAATTTATTTTATTTTTTTGTTTTTTACTACATTGTAGAAAATTTTGAGTCTGCGATGTTGTGTAGATGAAGTGTTAAAATTTTTGACACTGCCGATGTGAAGTAATACGACGCACTGTGTTAAATTTTGAACCGTGTGAATTAGATCGTTCACATCACCAATAGTGTCAATGTATGAGTTCTTTATTTAAATCTCTCGATTCGACACTAAGTAAGGGGACCATTTTCGCACCAAAATTTTTTACAGTGTATAAATAAAAAAAAACCTCACTAGTTTTTTGTGTTAACTTGCAAAATTTTTTTCAAGCTCGGATTCAACGAAAATTTCCGGCCAAGTCTACAAAGTCAACAATTTTCTAAAATTGTTCTCCAAAAAATAAATTATTCGCCGAAATTTATTTCCAATCAAAACAATATTAATTATCTAGAATGATATTCCGCAGGGTTATAAAATTATCAGCTATTTTTGCTTTCATCATTAGTTCAATTGATGCAGGACCAATTGATTCGTCACGAAATGACAATGGAGAATGGCAACTCAATATCATTCATACCAATGACATGCACTCAAGGTAATTTTAATAATCCGTTTAAATATACCCTGACAGATCCAAATTGATAATTTACCGCATTTTTGCTGTAATTTACCGTAAAATACGGGATTTTTCAATATTTAAGCCAAGCGACGGTAAAAATGCGGCAATTTTCCGTAACCATTCGTTTACCGTAAAGTGCCGTATTTTATCTTAAACTATCGCAATTTTCCGTAAAATACCGAAATTTACCATAATTCGGATCCACCAGGGTATTTTGTGTCTCTACAAACTTCCTTTTTTTTTATTTAAAATCACCTTTGAACTGCTGGGGTCATTAACGAGTACAATCTGTTGAAAGTAATCCTTTAGGACTTTAGTGATTTTTGTAAGGTCTCAGAGATGCGATTTTTTCGGCTAACACTGGGATTCGAACCCACGTTTGGCCAGTTACCAAGTTCGAGTAGTAAGCCTACTTGGTCTCGGCCATGATGACTGGTTCAGACTTCCTTTTATTAACTTGAATATTAATTCTGATTAAGCACTCGTAGGTTTAAAATGAATTATTCAACAGAAATTTGTAATAAAAGTCCGATTACTTACAGGTTTGAGCAAACAACTCAATTATCAGCACCCCATTGTTCGGCAAGCTTAGAAGAAATGAACCAATGTTACGGTGGATTTCCACGAATCGCGACTCTTGTAAAACGTGCAAAATCATCTAGCACACCGACACTATTTCTTAATGCCGGTGACACTTATTCAGGTTCTAAATGGTTCGATAATTACAAATGGAAAGTCGTTGCTCATTTTCTCAAACTATTGTCTCTTGATGCAATGGTACGTATTCGAGAATCAAAAAAATGTTATTATGAATCCAAATCTATTAGTAAATATCATAAATAATTATTTAGTCTCTAGGGAATCATGAATTCGACGAAAAACCTGAAGGTCTTATTCCCTTTGTCAAAAGTGTACCATTTCCTGTGCTGGCGTGCAATTTAGATCTTACCGGGGAACCAGAATTGGCTCAATCTGGACTCAAAGGCAAGACTGTTTTTGATGTTGACGGCCATAAAGTTGGTGTTATTGGTTACGTAACCACCGAAACGAAGTCAAAAAAAACCCGAAAGGTTGAATTCTTAGACGAAATTGAGTCCATAAAGCGCCAAGTTGATGAATTGAAACAAGAAGGCATCAACATAATAATCGCCGTAGGTCATTCCGGGTATGCGCGTGACTTAGAAATAGCTGAAGCTGTTGACGGCTTGGATCTACTTATCGGTGGTCATACCAACACATTTCTGTACCATGGAACCGAACCAGATGTTGAAAAGAAAAACGGTTCTTATCCGACAGTCGTCGAACAGAGAAGGGATGACGGAAAAATTAAAAAAGTTTACGTTGTTCAAGCTGGTGCTTACACTAAATACCTTGGCAACGTTTCAATCGTCTTTGATCGTGACGGTGAAATAACACACATTGAAGGCAATCCTATTTTGGTAGACAGCAGCGTTCCTCAGGACCCAGAAGTACTCAAGGAACTCGATAATTATGGACGGCCTTATTTTAACAACACAGAAGCTGGTGTTACAAACGTTTTTCTAGACGGTAGAGATTTCGTTTGTCGAAAGTCTGAATGCAACCTTGGTAACCTTATCACTGACGCAATGGTCGAACATGTGAGTTATTAGAACTACTGGATTTATCAATAGTTTCATCTTAAATACCCTAGATGGTTATTGATAATTATCGATCTATTCGTTCTTTCTGATTGATCATTTAGCACAAATTACAATACACGGGTTCTGACGGATGGACTGATGCCGCAATCGCTGTTATTGAAGCTGGTACGATTAGGAGCTCTATTGAAACACCGATCGGTCATAAAGTTATTATTCATTTTAATACTAACTGCTAATTATCCGTAGAACAGACACTATCAGTGAACTAGTTTCATTATTATAATTGCAGATAGTGCAAGGTGAAATTGACTTGGTTCTATCATTTGAAAGTCATGTTACCAAAGTTGACGTAACTGGGGCAGAATTAATCAAAGCGTTGGAAAACAGTGTCTACCGTATTGTTAACAATGATATTGGCGATTTGAAGGGACACTTTTTACAAGTTTCTGGCATAAAGGTCTCTACAATATTATAATACCCCTGGTAGAAATTTAAACCGGACGTATAGTCTGATACCTGGTTGGAATATAATACTGATTTGGTTCAGCTAGATGTTCTTAAGCCTGGTCGGGTGTCTGATCAGGAGAAATTTGTTCATTTGGACACCTAGCTAAGTACCTGGGCTAGACTACAGATGTTGCCTGAATTGGGCACCCTTCAGAATCATGTAATTGAGGTATCAGTTATGCTCAAATCGGGTGCTAATTTGTATTTGAGCACACCCGGGTTAATTTCTATCAGGGAGTTACCTTTGGTTTCTACCGTAGATCTATTATATCACTAATTGTTTAATAAATTTGTTGGCTATTTAGGTGGAATTTGATTTGAGCAAAGAACCAGGACATAAAGTTGTTGAAGACCAATTATTTGTTCGCTGCGCAAAATGCGACGATGCTCATTATGAAAAAATTGATGAAAATAAAATTTACGGTGTTCTTGTTGACAGTTGGTTAGCTGCCGGTGGGGACGAATATACCATGTTTAAAAAGGATTCAAAATTAGTTCATGGTAATGTTACATCGATTCAATCCTGTTTTTTTTTTTTCTTTCAATAAATTCTTTTTAATACTTATTTATTTAATTTATTTAGCTGCTCCATTGAATAGTACTGTGTTTGAATATGTCAAGAGAAATAGTCCAGTGAATCATCAGATTGAGTCACGCATCACTTTTGTTCCCCCACCGAATGATGATTTTAGTTTTGCATTCCTATCTGAAATTTTAGAAGACGTAATTTCTTATTTTACCTTAGACTTTTAATAGGCATCTTACCTGTAATAAATTTAATTTGACAAATAAAAAACTCAAAATTTTTCTATGGTGATTGTTAAATCCATTTATTTTTACATTATTTAGAAATTAACATCAAACCTTTTATTAATTATATGAATTATTTTTTAATTAAAAATTTTATTTTTTACAATTCTAAAATTATTTTAGTAAATAATTTTATCTCGTTTTTTAAATTAAAGTTCCAGTATCACGACTTTGAGTTATCCATAAATTAAAAATTTGAATTTTTACCGGATTCGCGTCATTTTGTACAGTTGGCTGCAATGGCGCTTTGGTATCCTCGTAGTATTTCTGATTATTTAAATATATTTTTATTTTTAAATTTTTACTATCGATCATTCGATTCCAGTTGCATGATAATCATCATGTAAGTTATCACTATATTTACTGTCTGAAACAATAAATAGTAAATATAATATTAGAAAGATAATAGTAGATTATATATCAAGTGCGATTGCGTACGCGAGTTGCGGCGATTGACTACTGAGCCGGAAAGGAGTTTGGTGGCACAATGAGCGTTTTATATGGAATTATACTAGATTTGTACATTAGTTTTTGAAAAAAAGACTCGAAAAGTACGTCAAGTCAACGAGTGCCTATAGACGGCAGATAATAAAGGGCGCTTACAAATATATGATGAAAAACTTTGCCACAAGATGGCTCGATGAGTTACTTCGATATTTTTTCCACGCTAACTATAGAACATGCAACTAAAAAATATTTTTGCACAGCTGATGACGTCACGATCTGAATGATTAAATATCTTTATAACCAACTGTCGTATCTAATATTTTTAGCTGCTATAGGCGCTAAATGTCGTGCATTTCGAGTATACGTTAGAAAAATAGTATATTACACATCTGGGGAAGTAAAGTAAGAAATGACTCAGATCACATGTAATTGTTGGCTGAGGCGAAGCCGAAATTTAAGCCAGAGACATTTCTTACTTTACTGCCCTAGGTGTGAAATATACTATTTTTTCATCTTTATACTCACGGATGTTAAAAAAGTTTTGTCAATTTTGTACAATCCAAATACGGTAATTTCAACATCTCGATGCAATAATTCTATGGAAAAATCTTGAAACTAAAAAAAAATTATTTTGTACAATAAAGTATTTTTGATATGAATATTTCAAAATTTATATATTTACTGCTTTTGAAATATCACAACGTAAAGAATTATTCATCAACAACTCAGCCATTATATTTCTTGTTTTTTTCATCTGAAAAAATTAAAAAAATTTTTTATTTATTGTAATTTAAATTCAGTAAAAAATAAAAAGAAAACAAAAAATTTTAAGTGAATCAGAATAGACTTTTAAATGATCCATAGGAACAAAAATAAGTCAAATAAATCCAATAAGACTTCATCAAAATGCTGAGCGCTTCTCTTGACGGAAGAATAAGACGTCCAAATCCAATGACACTAGACATGCAGAAATAGGATTGCCCTGAACTTTAAAAATTCCCATTTTACTCCCTATTCCAGCTAGAGCTGTTTAACTATAATCTGTAGAAATTATATTAAACAATGATAAGAAATAGAAAAGTACACAGAGAAAACAAGTCTAATTTTTCCAAAGCAGATCGATAAAATTAACAATTGGTAGATATAGAGTATACGAATATGTATTACAAGTTCAGGGATCTTCGCTCAAAAGAGACTTCAGACTTGAAGACTGAAGGTAGGATTCCCACGCCGGAGATCAGGGTTCGAATCTCGGTCAAGTCAAGGAATTTTTTAAATATTTAAATTGACATCAATACAATGCATTAAATAGTATCATTAATAATAATAATAATAATAATAATAATAATTTTGACTTATAAATACGTAAAGCGGGTATGTAAATGGGCATTAAACCTCATATTCACCGTTGGTAAATTAAAAAAACGAAATTCATATTGATGTTAAATTACCTCAGTACTTATTTCAGTAACACATGAAATAAAACATACAATCGGATAAATAATTCTGATAATCCAAATTGTCTGTAGAATAAATTGCATCACAAAATCTTTGTGTCCATAATTAAAAATACAAATTATCCATAAATAAAAAGTATATGACAAAGTCAAACAAAAATGCCCGATAATGAATAGAATTGGCAGCGAATAAAATTCAACTGTATCATGTAATAATTCATACAAATTCCGATTAATGCTCAGTAAAGAAATAACTTTCACGTAATTTTCATCATTAAAATCACAACAATCTTCATTAATTAATTTAAACTGTTTAAATAAATCATTAAGGTACTTAAAGCGTCTCTGTAAATGAATGACTATCAACATATATTGTATTACTGTACAGCCGATAATTATCGTCGGTAATAAACTGACAATTGATGTCAATTCGAATTTACCTGTTTTAATACAACTTATTACTAAAACAGTTAATGTTATTTTTAAATAAATAAATATAACAAAAATATAACTAGTATATTTATTTATTTTTATTTTATTTATATTTTTTATGTCAATTAATTTTTCTTCCCACTCCAATAAATTTATTATCAATTTTATTATTTTACGCTGCTGTACGCAATAATAAATTGTTATTATTGTCGAAATTAGTACTTCGATAATTGATAGAAAAAATTGTACTAAATAATTTACATAATCAATTTTAAGTGAGTTTATAGTTTGCGATGTATAAATAATTATTACAAAATATAATGATAGTAATAAATTGTACAGAGAGCCGATAAATGATTTGTTAATAGTTATTTTAATTTTTTTATTAGTGTCAGTAAAAAATATATTAGTTGAAAATGGCGCGAGACCAAATAATTTAAATATTTTTATTATTGTTCGTAATAAATTAATTTCGAGTGAGGAAACGTTTTTTTGTACTTCCATTTTATTTTTTTAAATTTACTTGAGCGGTTTATTTTTGAGAAACTTCTTTTTGATGACTGATATTGAGAGGATTTTATTTATTTTTTTACATAAAAAAGAATATGAATATTTTATATGATGTGAAATTTTGATAGGATAATTATATGAATAATTAACAAGTTAATTGATCGGCCGCAAATTTATTAAAAATGAATGACGAATTTGATGATTCATATTCGGTCATGTCAAACTGATGATTATCAGATAGATTTTATAGTTATATATCGCGTTAATAAATAAGAAAATAAAATATTTAAAAATAGAATTTTAATAATAAAAATTAATTTTTGTATCTCGAGTAAAAATTTTAGTATTTAGTAATTTTTAGTTTTTCGAGTAAAAATTGGTCGCCAAATTTTTTTCAAAGTAGAAAATTTAATTATTTTAGAAAATGTTCAAATTCAAATTTATATGAATAAAAAATTAATGGATGTAGACAAATCAGTAAAAAAATAAATTTCAACCCCAATGAAATTTGTAAAAATTTTTATGTAATAAAAAGTCAAAAAAATAAACATAATTTGAGATTTTTGAAAGAAATAGCTATCGGTCTTCCCATTCAAAAGTTACTTTAGATGTAACTCAATACACGTAGTGATTTTCTTTTGTTGGTTTTGAAATTTAAAATTGCCGCCATTTGAACTAACCCTTACCGGTTCACCCATTTTTGAATTCAAACAAGATAACAATAATAATCCATTTAAAATAATATTTACGAGTTTGCCTAAAAATAATTCTATAAAAAATATAATTAAAATTTATTAAGTAAATTCTATGCTGAAAAATTAATATAATTTTTAATTATTACAAAATAAAATAAATGCTAAATAAATGTTCGGTTAATTTTATTTTCCATTATATAGTAAATGCTTTCATTAGCATACAATTTTCATACATATTGTGTTTTCGATATCTCAATTTGTTATATAATATCAAGACACGTAACTTACAAATATCAATATAACGATAATTAAATGTATCAGATAAATTTTCAGGAAAATCAATAATATATCGCTAATAGCCTTTAATAGTCAATTCTATGAGCACTCAGTTTCTGACGTCTATGAAATTACAACAAATTCAATTGTTTGGTCATTGATCACATTACCATCTAAAGAATATACTTTGTTAGGATATTTTCTACTCTACCGCAGTTACTTTAGCAACGCTCCCCACTCCATTGCAGTTACCATAGCAACGCTCCCCACTTCATTGCAGTTACTATAGCAACGCTCCCCACTTCATTGCAGTTACTATAGCAACGCTCCCCACTCCATTGCAGTTACCATAGCAACGCTCCCCACTCCATTGCAGTTACCATAGCAACTGCGATAGAGTGGGGACTTTTGCCATATCAACTGCAATAAAATGAGGATTATCTTAATAAATTCTATTAAAAATTATTTAAATAGTAATGTAATATTCAATAATAAAAAAATTAAACTGATTATAATACCATTAACATTAAGTTTGACAATTCAAAGTAGATATTTACTTAGACAATGTGTTTTCCGAAGTAGAACTACTTGATTTACTCAAGTTTGATTCGTCTTGTTTAGCTTCATTATTTATTCTCTTAAAACAGTTTGTAATCGAATGACCTTTCATTCTACAATATTTACATATAATTGCGCTTGCATTATTATGTAATTTTTTTTTTTTTTTTAAATATTCCTCATGCGTATTTGCCTCACTCTTACCATGATCAGCCGAATAATTATTTCTCTTACAAAAATTGCAATTTTTCATAAATCTTGAGGCATTATCTGTCATCTGTGAATAATTTCTGCCAAAAGTTACCTTCTTATTAGTATTATTTACTCGATTTGGATGAATATTCTGAAGTTGAGATTTGAGGTTTTGAATATTATCGAAACATTTATTTTTGTAAGAATAAAAAATATAATTATTATGATCAAAGACTTTAAATATTTTTTCGGCATTTTTAGACTGTCTCAACTGTCGTTCAACTTTCAATGCTAACTGATTGGCCGTTGCAAAATCATTAACTTTATCATCTTGCAAAAATAATAAAAATGCCGGATGCAACCCTGAAATAAATGATCGAGTAGCAAATTCTTTAGCCAGTAATTCTTTTTCACGTTTGTTGTCACCTCCATTTTCTTCAACTTCTATTAGTGTATCTTCTAAATGTTTACGAATACGATAACTGTAATCCATAACACACTCATCTGGTTTCTGCTCAAAATCATTGAACTCAATCAGCCACTTTGAAAAATTTTTACTCGGACGAAAATGTAATTTTATTAATTTTATAAACTCATCAATTGTCCCAATATCAAAACAGCTCATACGTTCCAATGGTTTACCTTTGAGTTTTGATTTTAAAATTCTTATTATAAATTTTTCATCAATTGATGGTGACAAATATTTTTTAGCTTCTTCACATGATTTTATAAAATAATTTAATGGATAGCCATTAATAGAACCGTCAAAATCTGGTATTGTATCAAAAAAAATTTTGTAGTTCACTTTAGTAGTTTCACAATTATTGTTATTTTTAACATTGTCATCAAAAAAATCATCGCAAGTTAATTTTAATGCTTCCGATTGCATTGAATTAAATTCATTATTTGTATCTAATTTTGATTGTTCGTCGAGTTTGCTTTGAAATTTATTTCTTAAATTCATAGTTTCCTGTTTGGTCTCTAATTTAACACGTTCCAGTTCAGCACGAAGTTCTAGTATACTATTGTGTACGTCAAGTAGAGAATTGTCTATTAATGGCAATTCAGTAATCATTTCTATTATTATTTATTAAATAATTTTTTTAATTATTCTTTATAATTATTAATTAGCCAAATTATCTATTTGTTGACGATGTTAAATTTTTTGAACCTGTAAATAAAAAGTACAAATTTTAATTATTTTGATAATCACTATTAGAAAAAGTTTTCAAGTCTTAGAAATAAAACTAATTATTTGTTAAATACGAGAAATTCTTCTTTTTATCATTTTGAATTTTTAATCGAATCAGAAATTTTTACCTCGAAAAAAATTACTGATTTATCAATGACTGCTCTAAGTGGGACTCGAACCCGGGACCCTTGGCACAGAAGACCAACGCTTTTACTACTACGCTACGCAACCAATTAAAAATCAATTTATTAAAATTTTCAAACTAAAACCGTGAGAATACATTGATATAGGGGGGGGGGGGGGGGCAAAACTGTAAAATATTTTTTTTTCTAATGATATTCAAAGTGAATAGAAAAAATTTTTCGAAAACAGTCAAAAAAAATTCGAAATAATTCTTAATAATATTAACAAAAGTAATTTTGGAATGCATTTTAAAGAACTTTTTTTATAAAATTTTGGGGATACCCCATTTTGCCCCCTCCCACCCCTATATATGTATTCGTATGTGTTAATAAAAAAAAAATTTTAACTTACCAGAATTTTTTTAAAACCTGATACAATACTTCGTAACCAATTTATGCGATGAACTTTTATTTTTAAAATATATAATAATGCATAACTAAATTTTGAATTATGTTTTGGATTATCGATAATTCGATAAATATTATAACTGACGATGTGTACAGAAGGAGAGTTTGTCAAGAAGTTACTTGATGACAAAAAATCCCGAGTATTTATATTATTCTCGAAGGACAATTGTTATTTAAGAAGGGGAAATGTCAAAAACAACAAATTATTATAAAAATTAGAGCTTATGACTTTGTCAGCATGAAACTTTATCGTAAATTTCTAGCCAACAAATAATTGACTCATTTTATTTTTAGTAATTACGTCCATTTTTTTATTTTGTTGGCTGTCCGATTATCAATACAAGACAATAATATTATTAATATTTTCTAAAATAATAAAATTAATTACTATCAGTCAGGTGGTCGTCAGTTCGATATCGAAGCGATCGATCAGTTTCAAGGATAAACGTTGATGTGCGACTTCGTTAAAAAATAAAGGGAAAAAAACTTTATTTATGTACCTACTAATATATATTCGATTAATAATTGACCTTTCAGATATTAATTAGACTTAATTGATTTGTTTACTTATCTCCAATCATTTTATTAGCAATTATTATTACAAAAAAAGACTAATATCGATTATATGATTAAGTTCATATACGTACGCTATGAAAAAAATGTATATAGGATTATAGGGGAATCCATAGAAATTCGTATAGAAAACTATAGATTTACATAAGGATCCATGCACTCAGAAAATTAAGTAATTGTGGTTATTATGCTAAAATTTTAATTCCAATCATCTAGAATTATTAGAACTTTTTTTAATGCAAAAATAATTAGTGTTATAATTTTTTTTTTAGTATTAATAATTATTGGATGATAACTTCTGCAATAAATTTCGTAACAGTTACCATCAGGATGATAACAGTTACTATCAGAATGGTAATATTTACTATCAGGATAGTAATATTTACTTCTGCAATAAATTTTGTAAAAGTTACTATCAGGATGGTAACAGTTACCATCAGGATGATAACAGTTACTATCAGAATAGTAATATTTACTTCTGCAATAAATTTTGTAAAAGTTACTATCAGGATGGTAACAGTTACCATCAGAATGATAACAGTTACTATCAGGATGGTAATATTTACTTCTGCAATAAATTTCGTGACAGTTACTATCAGGATGGTAAAAATTATAATTTTTGATGGTAACTGTTACCATCTGGATTATAAATATAACTAATTAGAATAATTATAATAATTAACTCTAGTTAACATACAGGATTGTAACAATTATCATAAATATGGTGAATATTACAATCTAGATGATTTATACAATCATCTAGATAATATTTACTACTATCTAATTGATGGTAGAAATTTTTACCATAACTAGATAGTAACTCCTATTATTTAATTTTCTGAGTGTACAGATTTTCCATGATTTGCTATTAAAGTTTCAAAAACTGAAATTGGAAATGGTCTTTTTCAGGGTCATCATATTTCTCATTCTTGAAAAATTATGCGTTTTGTAAGATATAAATTACACCCTTGCTCCATTAGTTTTCCAAAATAAAATTTTTTTTTAAATATCTAATAAAGACTAACAAATTTATAACATTTATTAAATTATAATTAATACTTTACATTCTAAATATATTTATCTTTGTCATATATGTATATATTTATTTTTGCTGTATATAATGAATACAAATTTTGCGGACTAGGTTACAAATATTTATCTGACTACCGTAAAATGCAACGAAAAAAAATGTTTTATGAATCTATAGAGGTCTATGGGGAAAGATAAAATTAAAAATAGTTTTTCAGGATGTTAGGAAATTTTTTTATAAAAAATTCATGATAATTAATGCCTAAAATGAAAATTTTTGAATAAGTTTTCAATATTCTAATAAGGCACTAAAAAGTGCCATTTAATATCATTTTTCCAAGCAATAGTTTATTTGATGAGATTTAACTGAAAAAATTAAAAGAAAATAAAAAAATGAATATGAGTTCGTCCCTGGAATAGAAATTTTTAAATAAGTTTTCAACGTTATAGCAATGCCATTTGATATCAATTTTATAAGCAATAATTTATGTAATTTAAAATCTGACTGAAAGAATTAAAAAAAAAATAAAAAAATTAATGTTAGTTGGCACTGAAATGAAAATTTTTAAAAAAGTTTTTATCGTTATAAAGTGCTGAAAAATGTCATTATAAAGTCAATTTTATAAGCAATAATTTATTTGATATAAAATTTAACTGAAAGAATTAAAAAAAAAATATTAGCTGACCCTGAAATAAAAATTTTTGAATACGATTTCATCGTCATAAAAAAGCGCTAAAAAGTGACATTTAGTGTCAATTATACAAAGAAAAATTGGTTTCATTTAAAATATAACTGAAAGAATAAAAAAATGAATAAAAAAAAGTTATATTAGTTGGCCCTAAAGTAGAAATAAATTGAAAAAACTTTTTTCGTCGAAAAAGATATTGAAGAGGGCTAATTGGTTAGTAATTTATGGGAAATAATTAAATTTATTTACTTATCGTAGCCGATGAACAAAATCAAGCTGAAAGAATTAATGAAAAAAAAAAAAATTTTTGTACTTATTAACACCAAAAAGAGTTATTAGATTGATCAGAAATAATAACTCTTTTTTTCATTAAAAATGATCATAAATTTTATGTCAACCTTAGAAGATACCTGATAAATTTTCATGACACAAAAACCCATTTTGTTTAAGTTCGGTGAACGAACTAATTTATCAAACATTTATCGCATGTTTGATATCGCATTCGCAATTTTGAACTTGAAATTATTGACGATAAAATGATTTGGTGATGGGGAAGAACTGGCGAAACTTCAAAGCCACTTAACATTTGGGAAGATTCGGGTTAGTGAGAATGGTTGGGGTTTTCTGTACAGAAACACAAGTTATAAGTGTTTGTTTCGACAAAATTTTGTAGTATTTTTGACACTGGCTTAAAATCCAACATCAAATTCACGGCAATAAAAAGCAGATAAAAATTTTTTTTAAGAATGGCGACTCATCAAAACCATTCCCTTGACTATAATATGAAATTTGGATGATAAAAAATCGGGGAATTTTTTATAGAGAAAAAATTTTCCTCTCGTTTTGTTCCTGTAAATTTTTTTTGCATATGTGAAAGATGATTTGCAATTGTTAACTTAAAATTATTGATGATGAAATGCATCGTCAACGGGGAAGAAATGGCGAAACTTCAAAGCCACTTGACATTTGGAAAGATTCGGGTTAGTGAAAATTATTGGGGTTTTCTGTATGAATGCGCAAATTCCATACAAGTTTTTGTTTCAATAAATTTTTGTAATATTTTTAATAGTTCAGTTTGAATTTCAATTCAAAATTCATAGTAATAAATAGTTGAAAAAAAATTTTGTCTGGGGAATGGTGACACATCAAAACCATTCCCTTGACAATATATGAAATTTGGATGGTTAAAATTGGATAATTTTTTATAGAGAAAAAATTTCCTCTCGTATTGTTCCTGTAAATTTTTTTGCAAGTAAGAAACACAAAAATAAATATTATTTGAATTTTTTTATGGAGAAAATATGTAAAAATTTTGATAGCGAATGATGAGTCTTCAAAATCATTCTCAAATTAAAAATATTTAATTTATAAGCAACAAGATATAAATTTTTTTATAAATTATAAAAAATAAAAATAATAATTACCAAGTTAATGATATTTACCAATCAAACTTCTTTATAACAGTCCATTAATAAAATCATATTTTTCTTGTCATTCAAAATCGTAATTTAATAATAATTTCTTTGGCAAGAGATCATTCACATTAAATTTATTGCATTTGACTTTATTTGTTTTCTATATCTTTTTTAATGAAACCTAAATAATTAAATATCAAAGCCCCTGGAAAAATATTAACATTTTAAATTTGAAACTGAAATAAAAATGTATTCACTTAAGTGTAAGTAATTACTCACTTGAGATTTTTCTGGATTAAGTGCCACAAGTTATCCACAATTTTACTACCAGTTCAAAAAAATTCTCCAGTTGAAATTTATTTTCTCTTATAGTTTAAATTACAATTAAGCTTTAATTCGAATTCATAAGTTTCCTAATGCTAATTCAAAAGTTTGACACAAAAATAAATAAATTATTTCAGTCGATAAATTTAGAATGAGATGAAAACATGAAGACTCTTTATTTCAAGTCAAACAGATTATTATAAAAAATAGATTTAGTTGCAATAAAAAATATTTATATTTTAAAAACCCGGTACGCGCCGTATAATTATTCGCCCTATATCGAACCACGGACCTGGCCATTTGTCAACGCGAACAGTGGCTATTTATTCACAAAAAGAATTTATATTTTAACACAAGTGTATTGTAGTAATTTATAAAATCGGCGCAAAAAAACCCTAAATTTGCCCACGCCAACCGAGCTTCCGCTTGACTCTGACGAGAAGTGTTGACACCTATATGGTTTGACAGAGTCAAAGGACATGATAGGCAGGACCAACAACGATCAACGTAGTAGTCGACAGCGGGCTCGAATTGCCCAGAGGAGCACACTCAGCCACTGTTTTCCTGTTCTAATAAAAGCTAAATGGAATGAAAAATATATAAAAAATAAAAATTGACTACCGCGACCGGAGCCTTCGGTGGCTCTTATAATTTTCCGAACCGCAACTTAGATATTTCAAACGCGGACAGAGGCTATTTTTTATTCATCGACGCAGAATTTACTTTATTTATAAGCAAACAAAATCCCAAACTTGCTCACGCCAATCGAACTTCCGCTTGACTCTGACGAGAAGTGTTGACACCTATATGGTTTGACAGAGTCAAAGGACATGATAGGCAGGACCAACAGCGATCAACGCAGTAGCCTACAGCGGACTCAAATTGCCCAAAGGAGCATTTGGCCTCTGTTATTCTAATAATAAATTATTTGAAATTTTAAAATTTTTTAAATTACAATCAATAATTTTTCATCACCGATCAGAGGATTTTCCGAACGAGTTATCAATTTTTTAAAATTTATATGTGAAATCGGATGCCAGATCTTGTTAAATTCATGTAATGTCATATAATAATAAATAAAATAACGGCGGATAAAAATGACTCTAGGTGCTCAACAACATTTAAAACTCCGGTGAATCCTCTCCTGCGCTGACGCACTGGGGTCATCATACTTTAACTACACCAGCGCACATTTAGCTTCCCTACTCCCTAAAAGCGAATTAGTGAAAATACACTATTTACCAGAGCGATGCAGATCGGTATTTCCAATAGCGACATACATTCACTAGTAAGCGGTGCTCAATATTTTCACTACTTCAAATTTAGAAGAGTCCCCCCAACAGCCGATTCCGGCCCAGTCGCCCTTACTACAAAGGTGCATCCACGAGTCCTGAAAAAACTGGGGGACACAGTGACTCTGTTGGAAAAGCGACCGATTCGGAGACTGTAGCAGATAGAGAATCATTTTGAACAGAGAAGCTGCGTTAATTACTATTTGAAAATGTTGAATTAACATTTTTAAAAAACATTCACATTCATTAAACTGAAAAAAAAAAAAAGATGAATTACAAAATATGCAACCTCTCTATTCAATGACCGCGCGCTGTTCATTCTGGCAACTTTACACGCCCAACTGTACGAAACTGAACGGCTTTATCTGCCCGCTATTTTTAGTGATAATGCAGAACCCCCGAAGGGCATGAGCCCACAGCAGACAGATCTCTCTGTGAGGTCTATCGTCGGATTAATAAAGTCCTGAAGGAGCATTCAGTGGCGACCCGACAGCAACCAGAAATTCCTGGCTCTGCAAGGCCCCACCACTTATTTACCTCTGAACTAATAATCAAATTTTTAAATTTACTGTTCATTTCCTTAAATGAGCTCATTTTGACCCTAATTTTTCAAAATTAAAAATGATTCTAACGTGAACGCGACCGCTGGTTCGGCCTTGACCAGTCAAGTCACCAGTATTTTGATTTCTTCAGGATCAAGATACGGCAACTTGCTTGACCCTGCCGGAATGACTAAACGTCAAACTAAAAATGAGCTCTAAAAATATTTTTTATCATGGAATCAAATTTTCATTCATTTTGAAAATATATTTATGGAAAAGTTTTAATTATTTAACAAAAACGTTGTCACCTCATCCTATCATTAATCAGGCCTAAGTAATCTATTTATTTGATAATTTAGAAAGTACTTAATATGTAATAAAGATGATCAACTTAATTGCAATTTTTAAAACCGCGGAGAATAAATAATATTTCAAATATTTTGGTAGTTACGATCATTGTAATTGCAGTACATTTTTGGCCCTAGAAGATAATGAACCACAAACTTAATTTTGAAATTGTTCATTTAAACAAAAATAAAAACTTTAAATTAGAAAAGTGAGGGGTGATAAATAATTTTTACTAATCAACGATTATTCAATAATTTCGCGGAAATTTAAATTTTGAATTCATATCATGAAATATTCAAGTGACTATAATTCTCGCCTATTTACTATAAGTGACTGTCAATCATGCCCGTTTTTGTTTTAGTAGCGGAATTTTTCTCATTTCAGAAATTGAATTTCAAAATAAAAGTAATTTTAAATTTTTTTCCCGCATTATCCTAACGATCCCAGCTAAATAAAAAAAATCACGACGTTTAAAAACTCACATTTGATGAGTCTAGTTGCAGCTTCCAAATATTTTCACGCCTGCGCTCTCAGCAAGCAAAAACTTCTATCGAAACATCAGTCATTCTCTCAGCATTCACTCCATTCATTTTAAAATTCTTGGGTCTCATTTTTTTTCATTCGTCAAAAAATTTTAAAATTCCTGCCATACTCTGTAAAATAAAAAAAAAAGCCATAAAGTTTTTGGTCATTGGATTGAATTGCGCATTGGACATCTCCTATTCATTAAAAAAAATTATTCACCTTGATGAACAATTCATTGGAACATCAGCTTTGGAACCAAATTCGGTTCCAGTTGCAATATCATGAGCTTCGAATTCCTCATAAATTATCAGTTCAACATTTCCATTCTTGCAGCTGCTAACAGCTCCACCTGTAATGACAATTTTCCTGGCTGTTAATAATTTGTTTTCAATGACTGCGCATGCGCATCCATGAGAATTTTGAAGCAAATTTCAAAATTCATATTCGCAGACTTGTGGTAAATTTAAAACTGAAAAATTAATTGAAAGGAATACGTACTTTTTAAATTTGAAAGGATTTTCATTGGCCTTTTTTAAGGCCTGATAGAATTACTGGAGAAAGCAGCAGCGGAAGGTTCGATCTTGAAGAAGGCAGACAATAGCAAAAAAGATATTTATTAAGCGAATATTTAAAGTCGCGGAGCTTAAGTTTTATAAGTGGCCCTAATGAGTTTATTCATTTGAATTGGACTCTTCGGTTGCTATGAGTGTCAGCGGATAATCAGGTGTTACCCCTTTGACAGCTGAGCAGTAAATGCGAATTCGCGGTTGTTTTAAAATTCTCTTTATTTCAAATGAGGTTGGATACAAGAGGATGTTAGTTTTGCTGCTATCTTAATTAAGACTTTTACAAAAATTAATGTATAAGTTTCGTTTGTATTTTGTTTTGTATTAATAGTTTGTACTTTCTTTTATGGAAAAATTTGAAAAAAAACCACTTTATCATTTTTGAATCTTAACAACTAATCTTAGCCTATTCTTAAACACTAGAACTTATAGCTACTTTACAAAGTATTTACAATATTTACAAGGTTTAGAGTATCAGGTTGTGAGGTGCGAATTCGCGGGATTAGCAGGTGGATTTATAAGCTAATCTTGGCGACTTGTCCGAAACACAGCTCGGGTATTCTCCGCGCTGAATGGCTCTGGCTAGAAACGTCGGTATCTGCGAGCTAATCAGATAATAGTTTGCATCTTCTACGTGATTGGTCGGTTTCAGGTAGAGGGGGCCTAAGTTGATCCAATCAGAAGCTTCTATTTGGCAGAGTGGGAGTAATTTTTCGTAAATTTAATTTCAGAGTACCCAATTTCGAAAATTTTTGATTTGGAACAGTGTTAAAATTCGCGTACTTTAAGTTGAAAATAATATTTTATACAAATAATTTTGTCATAGATCGAATTATTTAGAAGTCGAAACAACTGATCGTAATTTCGTAGAATTTGGCAAAAAAAAAAAACTTCGACTGGGTTGGTATCTGCAACAATTATTACGTCAGTAACAATTGTAATCTTAAAAATAATTTTTTATAATAAATGAATGAATGCATAGGGCAATGGTTGAATTAATCATAAAGGTTTAGAAAAATTTTATAAGTAAGAAAAGATTTCAAATGGTAAATTATACGAAAGAAGGGAAAAAATTGTGAGAACTTAAAAAATTTTCTTTGTATAAAAAATTTGATGGCCCTGAAAAGGACCGTTTGGTTTATAAGTTTTGAATGTTGAGATAACTTAGGCACGTTCTCCTCGGATACGACGAGCCAACTGGATGTCCTTGGGCATGATGGTGACGCGCTTGGCGTGGATGGCGCAGAGGTTGGTGTCTTCGAAGAGACCAACTAAGTAGGCTTCGCTGGCTTCCTGGAGAGCCATCACAGCTGAGCTCTGGAACCGGAGATCGGTCTTGAAATCTTGAGCGATTTCACGAACCAGACGTTGGAATGGTAGTTTACGGATGAGAAGTTCTGTGCTCTTCTGGTAGCGACGAATTTCACGGAGAGCTACTGTGCCGGGACGGTAACGATGAGGCTTCTTGACTCCTCCGGTGGCTGGCGCACTCTTACGAGCGGCTTTAGTAGCCAGTTGTTTCCGTGGAGCCTTTCCACCAGTCGATTTACGCGCAGTTTGCTTAGTACGAGCCATTGCAAGTTAGTGAAAGAATAAACGTGACGATACGTTCAAGAGATTCGGGCGAATTAAAATATGGCGCCCCGTAGTCGCCTTTTTGTCAACTTTCTCGCCACGTGGCGCGTTCTGATTCGTGCATTTTCGGTAGAGGGGGATAATTTAGCGAACGTCTCTGCTATTGGTTCAAATCGAAAAGTGGGAGAAAAATTGACCGGTTAGTTGAAATCGAGCAGAGAGGGAAATCGTAAGAAAGTGGTTAAATACGGACATTTGCAATTTTCGACGCATTATTTCTCTGACTTTCGTCGAGTAAACGTCTCTGCTCTTTTAAACTCGTGACAATGACTGGTCGTGGTAAAGGAGGAAAAGGATTGGGAAAAGGAGGAGCTAAACGTCATCGTAAAGTTCTTCGTGATAACATCCAGGGAATCACCAAACCAGCGATCCGTCGTCTGGCTCGTCGTGGTGGAGTCAAACGTATCTCCGGTCTGATCTACGAGGAAACTCGTGGAGTTCTCAAGGTCTTTCTTGAAAACGTTATTCGTGACGCCGTCACCTACACCGAGCATGCCAAGCGTAAGACCGTCACTGCCATGGACGTTGTCTACGCTCTGAAACGTCAAGGCCGTACTCTTTACGGTTTTGGAGGTTAATTTCATCACTCGACTCAGCTTATATCAATCAATCCAAACGGTCCTTTTCAGGGCCACCAAATTTTTTACACGTAAAAAATGAATCAAGTTATATTTTAAATCACCTATATTTCGAGTAATACAAATTAATCATTATTTCCTCAATTTCATTATGATCCAACTACTCAATCCCAGCGTTTATGAAATATTGGACAGTTGATCCAACATGATACAAAATATTCTATTATTTCACCTTTCAGTAATGACTGCCAGAATCTAATGATTCAATTTCTTATTAATGAATCAAACGTTACATTCGTCCTTATGAAAATCGATTACTGTATGACAGATTGTTAATACTTGCAACTGTTAACATAAATATACTAAGATTTTTCATGATCCTGAATTTAGCAACCGATTAATAATTTTCTGATTTTTTTCAACAAATCAATGACAAAAAAAAAAGAAAAACTAAAAATATGCACATGTAGGAAATTTAAAAAACTACAGGTGGAATTTTTTCAAATCTAGTTTTTTTTATAATTTATTGTTTAAAATGAAATCCAAAAATTATTAGACATTGGCTAACTTTTCAGTGTCATGATTTTTCGGGGGCCTAGAAAATGTCATAGGTGTTGTACATTATTATGAATTACTGAATACAATTACGTTATCTGCCTTTGATTCTAACAAATACGAGTATGTCAACTAACATATTTCACACACGAAAATTAAATGATTGTGTTTATTATGCTAAATTTTTAATTCCAATTATCTAGACTGATTAATGATAATCAACTCTAGTTAACATACAGGATTGTTACAGTTATCATAGATATGGTGAATATTACAATCTAGATGATATATACAATCATCTAGATAATATTTACTACTATCTAATTGATGGTAGAAATTTCTACCATAACTAAATAGTAACTCCTATTATTTAATTTTCTGTGCACTAATTATTGGTGATGATAATCGCTGGTGTTTTATTAATTTATTTAACATTTTTCTGAAAATATTTATTTTTTTCCAAGCAATAATTTGACGTTTTTGACATAAATTTATTGTAATAATTTTGGTGGAAATATGGAGTGGGATGGAATTTTATGGCAGAAATTGAATTGTAATTGTCCTTTAAACATAAGTGACAATAAATTCAAAATCTGAATTAAGATAATAAAATTTTGAAAATTTGCAAAGAACATTGTACTGTTTAATGGATTATTTACAATTTGTATTTATCAAGGATTCAACAGAGGAACATTGTAGGTTATCGATAACTCGGACTACAATCAAATAATTCTGAAGAGTAATTTACGTTTTGAAAAATTTGTTTGGCCCTGAAAAGGGCCGTTTGTTTTTAAATATTTATAAAGATGGATTGAATATTTAGTTCCTGACTGCAGGTGCTTTCCTAGCTGCGGGTTTAGGTGCTTTTGGTGCCGCAACTTTCTTAGGTTTAGGTGACTTGGGTTTGGCTGTTGGAGCCTTGGCAGCTTTCTTGGCTTTTGGAGAAGCAGCAGCTTTAGTTTTAGCTGGTGCTTTAGCTGCTGGTTTCTTGGACTCAGATTTTTTAACTGCTACTTTTTTAGGCGACGCAGGCTTCTTGGCAGCTTTGGCTTCACCAGTTGCTTTCTTGGCTGCTGGTTTTTTGGCAGCTGCAGATTTCTTTGGAGCAGCGGGTTTCTTTGCGACAGCTTTTTTGGGTTTGGGTGCTGCTTTTTCGGCTGCTAGTTTGAATGATCCAGATGCGCCTTTTCCTTTGGTTTGAACCAGAGTTCCCTTGATGACGGCGGCCCTGAGGAACTTCTTGATGAACGGCGCTTGCTTTTCAACATCAACCTTGTAGGTTGCAGCGATATACTTCTTGATGGCCTGAAGAGATGATCCCCCACGTTCACCAAGAGATTTGATGGCAGCAGTGGCCATGTCAGCAGCACTTGGATGAGTTGCCTTCGTTGCTGAATTCTTGGCAGCAGCTTTTTTAGGCGAGTCGACCTTGGCCGGAGCCTTCTCTTCAACTGGAGCTGGAGATACAGATGTCTCAGTCATCTTGACGAATATTAAGTACGAGTACGACTTTGAGTAAACCCAAGAATAGTTTCTAAAAACTGACGTTAGTAGATTGTAGCGCCACTGCCGCTGAACGCAGACCCAACCCTTTCACGCGGACCATGGAGAGAGACTACTCTATTTCTCACCAGAATCATGTCAACAACTTTTACTCAACGGTGTTCGAACCTCACATTTATTTACATTTTTTTAAATATATCCCGTGGAATTTAAGATAAATAATTTTTTATTCTTTTAACAAAATGTTTGATAATAATTTTCAAAAATTTATTTCACGGAAAAAATAATAAATATCAAGTGCAATTGGCATTTTACCAGAACACTATGGGGTCGGAAACTATCAATGCCGCTCTAATAACTTAAATTAATAATAATATATAAACATAATCATCATATAAATAATTATGAAAGATACCTTGATGTTTATCGAAGTTAAAAAAAATATGATACCAATCAAAACATACATTATTACATGTAATATAAATATATACACTCGGGCCTTACGAACAAAGATCACGTTCAATCGGTAGTTATTTTTTATTCTTTAAATTTTTATTCCCATAACAAAATTTATTAATAGACCATAAATATTATGCTATTTAAAAGTTTTTGTACCAAGTAATTGGAAAAAAAAATTATTACGAATTATAATTGAGTAAAATTCATAACTTATTGTCATGCAAAGCAAATGAACATGATTGTCCATAGATACCAGAAAATAATTCGGTGCAGAATGCAAGAATATTTAAATTTGTATTCATAAATTTTCAAATTTTTTTTATCAGAGTTACGGGAAATTTATTATCAAGACGTAAATTTTCATAACTAACGATTGAGTCAATTTTTAAATCGTATATGCAACTCGATTGACATAGAAGAGGTAAATTAAAACTTTTACGACTTAAATTATAATTGAATCTTCTATTAAATCGACAAAGTACCGAAAACCTAAATAAGGCTTTTGTGAACATCAAACGTAGAAAAATTTAATTCGATTTTGAACAAATAACAGAATTATCTAAACAGCATTCTGTTGCTACTAAAATTATGATATAAGCCTTTGAATAAGAATTTCATCAATTGCTGAAAAATTCCCAGGCTTTCCAGTTGTAAATTTTCTGGATTCCTGGCGCATTTATTCACTGCAAACAGTTTTGGTGTGAATATGGTTCCCGATGGTTTTACACGGTATCATTGTCGTGAATCCTCGCCGTAAAACACCGAGCAGTGTAATTTTAACATGGTTCGATTGTTATTTTCCACACAGTGATCTTTGCTAAAAATTTACACATTGTTCAATAATATGATCTGTAACAAAATAAATATTTGTCATATCAAAATTATTCAAATTAAATTGAACATAAAAAATTATACATCAACTTTCTTTGATGACGATTCTAACAAAATACAATTAATGAAATGTGATAAATTAATAAAATGTAAAAATATAATTATACAAAGTGATAAAATTGCACATTACAGGTCACATTGTATTTATTAATCAAATGCCAATCAACTGTAAACTAGCAATAATAAATAAACCTTTGCCATCGATAACTGCATGACTTGATAAATTAACGATTCTGATATCCAGCCATATGATGAAGATCGATCTCTTGTTAGTGCAGGATACTCAAAATTTTTTTATCATAGTTTTTCAGTACAAATAACCTATGAGTAATCTAACATTATATTTTATAGTATGTATTAACCTTCGTTATAAGTTTACCAACACCATAGATAGCGGATAGAATCAAGACTTTACTAGCAATTCATGTCCTCCGCCTATTAAATAGACGCCTCAACCTACAGAGTCAATCCCATATCCTTCGGGAATATATCCCCTATTTCATAATGTACCCTGATAGCACGAATTGATCGTGAAAAAGTTGGTCATTCATTAGTTTCCGACCAACTTGACGACAAGTTGTCGACAACTTTAGCTTTTGCAACTTTTGGCTACAAGTTACCGCTAACTTTCTCAGAAAGTTGGCGCCAGTATGGACTGCAACTGGAATGCAAGTTTCTGAGAAAATTGAAAGGAAACTTACCGTCAACTTATGATTGCCAACTTTTGCAAGCAACTTTTGCCACCAACTTTTTCAGAAAGTGACCGTCAACTTATTGGTATTCCAACTTTTGCCACCAATTTTCTCAGAAAATGTCTATCAACTTTGGAGGGACCAACTGTTGACGGCCAACTTGGTGTCCAGTTGCGGCTGCAAGTTTCTCGTCAGTTTCTTGCCAACTTGGCTATCAGGGTAAGTCCCACATCTACCCCCTCCACCCGCTAAGAATTCCTACCCGTCGGTAAGTCCCCAACAACTAGTGCCACCTATCATCCGTCGGTAAGGAAGATATCATAACCTCAGGTACTCACTGTGGTATTGCAGAAGCCTGTTGCTGAAGAAGTATCCCCCACCCCGCCTACTGAGAAGTCCCAAACGTCGCTAAGTCCCCAACAACTGGTGTCCCCTATCATCCGTCGGTAAAAAAAGATATCATAACCTCACATATTCACGGTGGTATTGCAGAATCCTGTTGCTGAAGACGTATACCCCCACCCTCCTATCGAAACAACATACTGACATCGGTAAATACCGATAATTGCTGGTTTAACACCCCTGAAAGCCAAGTTGGCGAAGAACTTCTAAAAGTTGATAGACACTTTCGGAGAAAATTGGCAATCATAAGTTGACGCAAAGTTGCCTTCAATTTTCTCAGAAACCTGCTTTCAAATTGCGGCTATTTCCTGGCATCAACTTTTTCAGAAAGTTCGCGGCAACTTGGAGCTAAAAGTGGCGAAAGCTAGAGTTGTCGACAACTTGTCGTCAAGTTGATCGCAAACTTATGAATACCAACTTTTTTACGAGAAACTTGTGCTATCACAGACGGGTTACTATTAATGATGCACTACTGTCCAATCTAGCGATATGCGTATTAAAATTTCGATAATATTCGTTCGTTTAAAAGCAAAACTTGACCCTGATTTAACCAAAACGATGTTCTCAATGATGAATGTATATATGGTAATAAAATTGAATCGGTTCTAATCGTCTCTTTGAAGCAGGAGACCAAAGTTTCTATTTGCTGCGCAAGCGCAACTTTCGTTCGTAGACGAGTGTAATAGAGAAAAGTGCAAACTGATTATCAAAATGTGATTTTGTAATGTCCAATGCTTATGAACAAACAAAAATATGTAAAAATTTCAGGATTTAGTACAGTTGGAGATTAAATTTATACGGTGAATAGCATTTATCAATTGGAAACGAGTCGGGAGAATAAGGTGTCATAAATTTATATAGGAGAGATAGGCGTTATCAGGAATAATTGTATGATGACGATGGGTTGAGTGTGGAGAGGAGTAAAAGTGATTGGAGACGGTATTGTAAGTTTAATTCGAGTTAAATGATAATGAATTAAAATGAATTTACTATGGATTATATTTAATTCAAAGTCGAAGATGACTTCTCACCCTGGTGGAAATTTTTCGGACTTTTCTCTGAAAAACTCAGTTCTAAAATTCTAAAGACTTTTTCAAAGTTCTAAAGACTTTTTCAAAGTTCTAAAGACTTTTTCAGAGTTTTTCCAGAGAAAAGTCCGAAAAATTTCCACCAGGGCACTCAATTGACAAAAACAGTATTGATGTCACAGGTGATTGAAAAAATAGACAATTAATTTACTATAGATAATACTTGAAGGTAACTTTCGTTTTAAAAAATTTGGTGGCCCTGAAAAGGGCCGTTTTGTTTTTTATTTGAATTGATGTTCATTTTATGAGCTGCTTTTTTCGGTTTTCTTGGGCAACAAGACAGCTTGGATGTTGGGTAAGACTCCACCTTGAGCGATGGTGACTCCAGAAAGAAGTTTGTTCAACTCTTCGTCGTTACGGATGGCCAATTGAAGATGACGTGGGATGATACGAGTCTTCTTGTTGTCACGAGCAGCGTTGCCTGCCAACTCGAGAACTTCAGCAGCCAGATATTCCATTACAGCTGCGAGGTAGACTGGAGCACCAGCACCAACACGTTCTGCGTAATTTCCTTTACGCAACATACGATGGATACGACCGACTGGGAACTGGAGTCCAGCACGGCTTGAACGGGTCTTTGACTTTCCCTTTACTTTGCCACCTTTACCGCGACCAGACATGATGATAAGTTGGAGTAAATGAAACACGTAGTAAACTTAAGAGCGTCAGAGACGAATTGTGTATTTCGGACTCAAAGACACTGTATTTGCCAACTTTACGTCGGTTACTGCGAGCCAGTCACAGTGTAGGAATTATCCCCTCCAGTAATACTGCTTTTCAATTTGGTCGCAGGTCCCGATGCGATTCATATTGTTATTATTTTTTATCGGTTACTACGAGCCACTCATAACCTGGGAAAAAGCCCCTCTACAAATCTGATGATTTCATTGGATCGCAGATTCCAGAAGAATTACTATTGTTATTATTACTTGTCGGTATCTGCGATCCAATAGGATTTCGTGAATCCCCACCACCTGAAAGTACGCAATATCATTGGTTCGCTCATACGAATGCGTAAGCTGTTAAAAAAGAAACGAAAGGTTGGCAAGTTCACAATTTGACTTCAGTTTCGTGCTTGAGTTCGATCCGTTATCATCATGCCTCCTAAAACAAGCGGTAAAGCTGTGAAAAAGTCGGGCAAGGCCCAGAAGAACATCACCAAGTCCGACAAAAAAGGACGTAAGAAGAAGAGGAAGGAAAGTTACGCCATCTACATCTACAAAGTGTTGAAACAAGTTCATCCTGATACTGGAGTCTCTAGTAAAGCCATGAGTATCATGAACAGTTTCGTCAACGACATCTTTGAACGTATTGCGGCTGAAGCTTCCAGACTTGCGCATTACAACAAGCGTTCTACCATCACCTCCCGGGAAATTCAAACTGCAGTCCGTCTACTTTTACCCGGTGAATTGGCTAAGCACGCAGTCAGTGAAGGAACCAAAGCTGTCACTAAATACACTAGCTCCAAGTAAACTTTCCAATCCCTCAATAAACCAAACGGCCCTTTTCAGGGCCACCAAATTTTTCAAAACGTATAAATACTGATCAAGTTACGCATCCAATTATGAACACTTTCTAAAACACATTCGACAAAAAAATAAATTATTTAATACTAAAGCTTCAAAAATCGTATTTGCAATATACATGTACTATAAGGTGCTCCATTTGAAAAGAACATTTTTTTAATTTCCCGCTAAGAAAATTGGAAATTTTCAAAAATTCGGGAAGTTATTGATTTCGGTCCGATTTTCAAAAATCGAATTTCTAAGAGATCTTGACGTTTAGAGATTCTAAAAAGCTATTCTGACTAATTTCAAGATGTCAGAGTGTATGTATGCATGTACGTACGTACGTATGTAAATATCTATAACTTTTGAACGGATGAACCGATTTTGATCATCAAGATGTCATTCGACGCGGTTTGTCAATATCGAAAGCTGAAAACAATTGAGCTTGATCGGTAGGCCTCGTTCAGAGATATTCCAAAAATATTTTTTCAAAAATGTTTTTTTTTGATAACTTGTAATGTGCTCGATGGATTGATTCCAAAATCAACTGAGCCTTCATAAGCCGCGTCGAATGCCACCTCAACCATGAAAATCGGTTCATTCGTTCAAGAGAATCCAACGTTATTATAGAAGTTTTCACTGAAAATCGTAGTCACCCGAGAGAATCCTTAGGGGATAATTTTTTTACACACCACCGAGTCCCGAGTACCGATTGTTTACGTGTTGAGTGTGTATTTTCTTTTGAAACTTCAGACGAAGGCTTCTGAAATCGCCCTAGCATACAGAAGTGAAGGAAAAAGCCGTCAAATTAATTTCAACTAAACAACAGAAATTTTCTGTTGAAACTTCAGACGAAGGCTTCTGAAATCGCCCTAGCATACAGAAGTGAAGGAAAAAGCCGTCAAATTAATTTCAACTAAACAACAGAAATTTCCTGTTGAAACTTCAGACGAAGGATTCTGAAATCGCCCTAGCATACAGAAGTAAAGGAAAAAGCCGTCAAATTAATTTCAACTAAACAACAGAAAACTTCTAATTAATAATAAATTTAAAAAAAGGAATTATTTTATTTTTTATTATAACGAGGCCATTTCTCTTAAGAAATGATAAATCAAAGCGGAAAATAAAAAAAAAAAATAACTATTCGAGTTATGAGCAATACATTTATTTGTAAGAATTAATCAGAATTAACAATATTTTTGAATACGAATAGGAAAATTATAAAAAAAAATACTAATATGATAGATGTGATATTTTTTTTACCATCAATAGAAGTATTGTCTTCGATAATATTAAAATCAAATAGACTTAAAAGTGTTTTTTTCTTAATGTATTATTTGTTCAGTTATTAACTGACTGCCATCGATTGCCACGAAGATCATATACTCTTGTCCATACTGAGATAATATCATTTGCTTCAGTACAACAATAAAGATCAACGTATTTCTCCAAAACTTTGAGCATGTTGGTTAAATCTTCTAAAACTACTTCACTGTCTTCAATTATTTCTCGCTTGCTTGCCATGTACTTTATAAAGTACGTTTTATAATTTTTTAGTGCATTAGCAATTTCAGTTTTTGCTTGTAATCTTAAGCCGTGACTCTAAAATTTAAAAGATATTATTTTTAACTTCCCGCTAAAAATCTCAGATTTTCAAAAATCGGGAAGTTATTGTTTTCACCCCGTTTTTCGAAAATCGAGTTTTCATCAGATCTCGACGTTTTGAGGTCCTAGGAAGCTTCCCTGACTATTCCCGCGATGATGTCCGTGCGGCTGTATGTATGTGTGTGTGTGTGTGTGTGTATGTATGTGTATGTATGTAAACCTCTTATAACTTTTGAACGGCTTGGCCGATCGGATCGAAATTGGTGGCGATCCAAAGAGTATCATAGCCATTAAATTTCGTGAAAATTTGAATCGATTCGGTTCGCTAGATTTTTAGAAATTTCAAAAACAAAATTTTCGAAAAATCGTTTTTTTGGAATAACTTTTAAACGGCTTTACCGATCAATTCCAAAAACTAATCAGCTCTTAACCTTAAAAAACCACGTCGATCACCGTTGGACCGGTCGAAATCGGTTGATTCGTTCGTGAGATATCGAAAACGAAAAATTTCAAAAAAAATATTTTTTCAAAAAATCTCTTAAATGGCTTCACCAATCACTTCCAAAAACTAATCAGCTCTTAACCTTGAAAAACCACATCGATCACCGTTGGACCGATCAAAATCGGTTGATTCGTTCGTGAGATATCGAAAACGAAAAATTTCAAAAAAAATATTTTTTCAAAAAATCTCTTAAATGGCTTCACCGATCACTTCCAAAAACTAATCAGCTCTTAATCTTGAAAAACCACGTCGATTGCCGTTGGACCGATTAAAATCGGTTGATTCGTTCGTAAGATATCGAAAACGAAAAATTTGAAAAAAAATATTTTTTCAAAAAATCTCTTAAACGGCTTCACCAATCACTTCCAAAAACTAATAACTTCTTAACCTTGAAAAACCACGTCAATCACCGTTGGATCGGTCAAAATCGGTTGATTCGTTCGAGAGATATTGAAAACGAAAAATTAAAAAAAAAAAATGTTTTTTTAAAAAATCTCTTAAATAGCTTCACCGATCACTTCTAAAAACTAATCAGCTCTTATACTTGAAAAGATACGTCGACCGCTGTTGGACTGGTTAAAATCGGTTGATTCATTCGTAAGATATCGAAAACGAAAGATTAAAAAAGAAAAAAAAATGTTTTTCCAATTTTTGAGCTCAAAGAGCTTAGAAGCATAAAAAAATTCATCTTCGCACTTATAGAGCTTAAAATAACATAAAAATTGTATTTTTGAGCTCGAAGAGCTCAACAACATCACAAGTTACATATTAAAATCGCTTTACGTATTTTTTTTAATAACTTTTAATTTGCTCGATGGATTGATTCCAAAATCTAATCAGCTCTAAAACTTTATAAGCCGCGTCGAATGCCACCTTAGCCATCAAAATCGGCTCATTTGTTCAAGAGAAACCGTGAACGAAAGAATTAAAAAAAAATTTTTTTTTTAGTTTTTTTGAAATTTCTCAAAAACGACTCAATAAATCAATTTTAAAATTTGATCAGCTCTAGAAGTCAATAAAACGCGTCGATTGTCACCTCAACCGCTGCAATCGGTGAATTCGTTCAAGAGATATCGTTGGAGAAAAATTGGTAAAAAACGTTATTTTTCAAAAACAAAGGCACTCAAAAGTATTTTCAAGCTCGAAGAGCTCGAAAATGTATTCTCGACAATGTTTTCGAGCTCAAGGAGCTCGAAAACTGCGGGAAGTTTTGAGATTGGCCCGCAGGGTCAACTGACAGACCGATTTTTTTAAGTTAATTAGAAGAAAATTTATTATGGAAAATTAATTTAATGATTGTAAAATGTGGAAGAGAATAATCCGATCTTTATAATGAACACGTGGAAATTTTTCTAGCGCAATGACGTAATAAATTAAAAAAAATTTTAAGTAAAAAAAAAAAAGATTGTAGAATCTTTTGAAAAATTTAAATTTGTAATAAAATATTTTGAATATAAATTTTTAAAAATGTATTGAGTAGAAATGAAAATTGTAGACAAGAAAATTATTTTCAGACTGAATATTTTATTTTAATTACTTTTCCATGCCAAAACACTTGAGGACTTCAAATGGAAAACTAATAACCGGAAAAGGCAGGTGATGCTTATTTTCAAGGTCAAGTGAAAGTGCTAATAATAGAAAGAGAGTTAGGACGACAGAATATCGGGGTAGGAGGTAAAGAAAATGTATGTAGGGGTACCAATTCTGATGACGCAGGTAAAATTTTCTTAGGGACGAATTTCAGCAGCAAAAATCTCGGCAGTTGCTCTTGTCCATCTGTTGAAAGTGCATATTTATTTTGCCACGTGTTTCACAAACCATCTTTAAGTTGTGCATCAATACATTCAATATTTGAAAAAATCATCGATTTCTACACATCTGAGGTGAGTTAATTTTTAATTTATTTTTTTTATTATAAATTTCTTTTTTGACACTGGTCACAAAAATTAAGAAGCATCCGTATGATAAAACTATATATCGTTTAAAATATATAAAAGAATGAATGGTCACTATATGATAAATATATAGCAGAAAAAATGTATACATGCGGCCATAAAATAAATATGTTAAAATATAAAAAATATATAAATATATACAAAATATGTATAAAAAATATATTTTAGATTATACAAAAAATATATGTGAAAATATAATAACAAAAAAAAATGTATCTAAGAGGCATAGATAAAATTTTTAGCTTCTTATCAAATTTTACTGAACAAGAAATTAACGAATATATTTTTGACTTCAATTGAACAAAAATTTATAAACATTTTCATGTACTGCTAAAATACTTGGCAGTTATTTTGATTTCACTCGTTTTTTTATAGAAAAAAAAAAAAAAGATTAAAGATAAAATCTAAATCCATAAAGTATGAAAACTTTATATATATTAGGATGGTCGTCAAAAATTAAATTTTCTCAGACGCTCCATAAGAAACTTCTTTTTAGTAAAATAATCCGCGGGAAATACGGTTTTTTTGTTCTAAATAAAGAGAACACGTGCCTCAGGTCGATTGAATTTCATTTCTCGATATAATCGAGATTTTTTTTATACACCTCATGAAACATTCAGATTAAAGGGAAAAATCATTAGAACAGTTTTGTAGAAAATTAAATTCTTGACAAGAAACGTTCCATTGCTGTTTTTTTAAATGTGTATTTATGAAGATATTTAAAAAAAAAAAAAAAATTTTTTTTTAGATCTTATGAGATCAAGCTACAAAATTTTATTTCGCGGGGCTATATTCCTTCAAGTGTCTAGATGACACTATAATTTATTAAGATTTTTAAATTAATATTGAATGTTATAAAAAAATTATTGTGTGTTGCATACTTTGCTTGGCGGCGACGCGTAGGCATCGAAATGGCCGTGTGGAGCCCAACTTTCAACGTTAAATTAAAATTATAAATAATGGAGCTACAACTCGAGGAGTCGAGACTTATTCTTCTAAAATTTTCTCCTCTTTTAGGATCTTTTTTTTCAATTTCAGATATCTTTAATATTTTTGAAGTTATAGCTATAAAACGGAGACTCCCTTTTTGTCCCTTCGTTTTTTGTTTATAACAAATGAAATTTTTAATTGTGGATAAATTAAAAAATATCCATTTCTCAGAATTCAATGCACCAATCGCCATATTTTTAAGAGAATATCAACGATTTTTTTGCAGAAAACTCACTTCTCGACTAGACTATAAAATGCTCAATTGATAAGATCTAAAAAAGTTTTTCAAGTGAAACTTCTTTACGGAGGCTAAAATTAAACGATTTGAGGCGGAAAAGGGGAGGTAGCGCCAGAGGAGAAACATTGAGTGAAAGTTTAGAATGGGCGAGAAGGGGAATTGCTTGTATAGCAAGCTTTATATATTTTAAAGAGTGGGGGGAGTTGAGAACAGTCGAGTAGAATGGACGAGTGTAGTGCGCATGCGTCGTAATTTAACCACGTTATTCATATATAAATAAATAAATAAATAAATATATATATAGGGAAGAGGGGGGAAAAAGGGGGTTGGGTAGGCAAAGCGGGGTACCCCCAAAATTTGGTGAAAAAAAAATTTTTTTTTTTTTCGTCTAATTACTGTACATCCGATGTATTTGCGTATTTTAAGCCCTACGCATGACACCTGGGGCAAAATGGGCCAGCCGAAAAATCGAAAAAATGATTCCTTCCAATTTTTACCGTCAAATTAAAAAAAATTTTAATATATTTCCGCATTTTTAGCGCTACCCATAAGACCTGGGGCAAAATGGACCAGCTCAAAGTTCTCAAAAATGATTCTTTCATATTTTTATCGTCAAATTAAAAAAAAATTAATATGTTAATTCATTTTTTGACTGATTTTCTATAGTTGGGGCAAGTTGGGCCACTAAAAATATTCAGAAATAATATTTTATTTTTTAATTGATAACAATTCAATTAAAAAAAAAAAAAAAAAAAAAAAAAAAAATCATTTTTTGGAGGGGGGCTTCTCTGCCCCACAAAAAAAATTTTTTCTGCCTTCGTATCCACCAATGTTGTAAAATGTAATTTTTCTCTATGTATTTTACATAAAAAAAAATTTAATTTAATGAAATTTGATCAATTTTCAGAATTTTTTTTTTTCAACTTTTTTTAAGGGCAACAAGATTGATGATAACTTAAAGATTAAGATCTTTTAGGAAATTAAATGCTCTTTAAAAAGGTCCTAACAAAGATATTCGCGAATCAAGTTATTTTGAAGATATCAAGTCTCAAAATAATGATCAGAAATTTATAATAATTAATAATAAATGATGATTTCTATCGATTGTTAGCAAAAGTTACTAGTATATCACAGATATATGGCAAAAAACCATCATAAAATTTTATAATATAATATATATGAATGATCTATTTTAATTTCTGATATCATATAATTATTTGCCATATATCTGTGATATACTAGTAATTTTTACTAATAATTGATAGATCTTAAAATCAAAGATCTTGAAATAAAACTAACCTGCTATTTATTATTTTTTTTTTTCAGATTAACAATAGATTCTTTTCTTTGCCATAAAATATCAAGATGGACATGAAATCAACCAACCGTGAATCGAAAATCCGAAAAGTCAGCCCCCGAATCAGGAAATTGATTTGGGATATTCGACTGAGAAACACCGAATCCCTGGAGGCATCGTTAAAAAAAATCGTCAACATTAACACCATCTACATCAACAAAACTAATCCCAACCTATTCTACGGTTCGTTTCTTCACCTAGCTGCAGAAGCAGGAAATTTCGAAGCATTCAAACTCTTAATAGATCTTGGCGCCAATATTCATACACGCATCGAACAAACCGAGGAAACTGTATTGCATCAAGCCGTTCAATCCCGAAATCATCAAATCGTTGAACATTTATTAAAAAATGGCATCAATGTCAATATCAAATTGAATAAATATTCCGATTATCCTGGAGAAACGGCATTGCACTTAGCCGTCCGTGACGAAGGATCGCGGACAATTGTTCGATTGTTGCTGGAGTACAAGGCTGATGTTAACGTTAGATCCGAACAAGGAGTGACGCCTATTATTCAAGCTATCCGGAGAAGCAATGTCGATGCGATGCGGCTATTACTTCGATTCGGGGCTGATATTAATTTGACTTATGAAAAAAATGGTAAAACCTTATCGATATTTGATGCAGTCATCGAATCTGTTAACGTTCATGATGTTTTATTTTGCTTGATTGAATTTCTTGTGAATGAAAATCATGTTAATGATATCAATAATTTACCATTATTTAAAAGACACTTAATACTTCATCAGTCGGTCAAGTTGGGCGGCCTATTTACATTCATTTCTACCCTCATTCACGCCGGTATTGATACAAACACTGTTGATGCTGATGATAAATTACTTATCGAATGTGACTACGCGTTAGCGCGTAATCCACATTATATTTATTTTATCAAGCAGCACATTGTTCGGTTATTAGCCGCGGGGTTTTATGTGTGTGAACGCAATACTAAAGCCATTGAGGGAAAGTTTGATGATTATTTCGATGAGTGTTATATGGAGGTCGTCAAAATGAAAAATGAAAAGATTGCAGGCAGCAGTGTCAGCTTTCTGGATGTCTTGCATAAAGACTACCATTACTTGGCTGTTTGCTTGAAAAATACAAATTTCGATAGACAACTAGATTATATCATAAAATCTCTGAAATTCCCAATTTATAGCAAAATGATTATTTGGAAATTGCGGTTTATTTCATCAAGAATTAAGTACCTCAAAAGTTCTGAGGAATTTGTTTATAATGTTTTTTATGAATTGGGACTTTCGGACCTGGTTATTAGAAAATTGTATTTTTATTTAGCTAATGATGATTTGAAGTTATTGTTCTAGTCTTCATAAAATAAGTTTGTGTAAATGTTTAGTTTTTAATCCATGCGTTATGTTATAGAGTATTTTTAAGACATACTATTATAAATTGTGTGATAAGTGATAAATTTAAATTTATTGTATAATTATTATGTAGTATTGTGCATAAGTATTACAGTATTATATATATATATATATATATATATATATATATATATATATATATATATAATATATAACAGATTATTATTATTATTAATTAAATATTTCATGTTTATCATTAGTAGTTAACTATTACTTAGTTTTTTTAATGCTTATAATAACTTGAGTGATTAATGTTTGTACGCTTAGAATTTTTCACCTTTTTCATGCTTTTTAAGAAAAAACTAAAAAAAATGAATGAATGCTTAATTTTTAATTTTATGGTTCTGATGTCATGTAAACGTTTACTATTAAATAAAAACTATTTTTTTAATGAAAAATAAAAATTTGGATTTTTTATATTCTTTGTAAAGCAATGCCTATATAAATACGTATTAACATAAATGTGTTTTCCATATATTGGATTATATTTTATTCATAAGATTATATTTATAGTGTTGTATATTTTTTCATACAAGAAGGGTGGGGGGGGGGGATTATTAGGAAATACTAAGTTTTCGGAGACTCAGGTACGTCAATTTTTTTTTTTTTTTAATGATATTAAAAGGAAAGAAACAGAAATTTACAGCTACTGTTAAGAGAAAACAATTTCCATTTGTCGCAAGCAAAAGGAAGTATATTACAAAACGAATTTTTTAAGCTGTTAGTCAAGATGGGATATAAATGTCTTCGGTATTTTAACCCACTTTTTCTTATTTTTTTTTAACTTCCCGCTAAGAAAATTGTAAATTTTCAAAAATTCGGGAAGTTATCGTTTTCACCCCAATGTTCGAAAATCGAGTTTTCATCAGATGTCGATGTTTTAAGGTCCTAGGAAGCTATTCTGACTATTTTTAGAATGATGTCCAATAGTGTGTGTGTGTGTGTGTGTGTGTGTGTGCGTGAACTCTTTGTAACTTTCTAACTAATGAATCGATTTGGATGGATGAGGTCGCAATCGAAAGAGCTTGTTGGCCATCAACTTTCCTGAAAATTTCAGATCATTTGATCAAGTAGACTCGAAAATATTCGTGAATTACGAAAAAAATAAGTTTTTTTTTTTAGTTTTCTAGGGATTTCTCAAAAACGACTTGAAAGATCGACTTCGAAATCTAATCAGCTCTAGAATTTGATAAAACGCGTCGATTGCCGCCTTAGCCATCTTAATCGGTTAATTTGTTCGAGAGATATCGCGGGAGAAAGAAATGGTAAAAAACAGTTATTTGCGAATATCTTTGAAATAACTTAACCAAACAATTCCAAAATCTGATCAGCTTTAGAACTCAATAAAATACGTCGATTGCCGCCTCAACCATCAAAATCGGTTCATTCGTTCGCGAGATATTGTTCGAGAAAGGAATAGTGAAAACAGGGTTTTTCCAAATATCTTCGAAACGGCTAATCCGATCGATTTCAAATTATAATCAGCTCTAGAATTCAATGAAACGCGCCAATTGCTACCTCAAACGTCAAAATCGGTTAATTAGTTCAAAAGATATAGGCGTCGAAAAATTAAAAAAATAAAATTTTATGTTATTTTTTCCGGATAAATCATAATATAATGTACTAAAATGTGTCCGACATCATACCAACTCTTCGTCTTCATGGTTTCTTTTGATCATAATATAATGTCATCTAACTTGTTTTTTAGTTTAAATCATATTATCAACAAAAAAATTGAAAAAACGAAGTTTGTAATATTTTTCTCGGATATTTCATATTTTATTGTTTCTGACATGAGTCAAAACTTATTTAAATCTTGATTTAATTCCTAACATTGACTTCTGCCTCAATACACTTATTTTATTGAACATAATCGGAATAAAAATTTAAAAACCGCTTCTCCATTAATGATTTTCAATTCTTAAATTTTCAAACTTCAGCATAAAAAGTAACTTGTTAGAGTTTGCAAAGATCATAAAAAAACAATTGCATGTAATAGCATTTTCGAGCTCGAAGAGCTCGAAAATATATCCACACTAATGTTTTCGAGCTCCTTGAGCTTGATAACAGCGGGAAGTTTTGGGGCTGGCCCGCAGGGCTACAATCTTACTACAAGCACCGAATTTGAGCTTAATCGGTAGTATACGTTCGGAGATATTTCAAAAATAAAATTTTTTCGAAATGTTTTTTTTTTAATAACTTTTAATTCGCTCGATGGATTGATTCCAAAATCTAATCAGCTCTTAAACTTTATAAACCGCGTCAAATGCCACCTCAACCATCAAAATCGGTTCATTCGTTCAAGAGAAACGGTGAACGAAAGAATTAAAAAAAAATTTTTTTTTTAGTTTTTTGAAATTTCTCAAAAACGATTCGATAAATAAATTTCAAAGTCTGATCAGTTGTAGAACTCAATAAAATGCGTCGATTGCCACCTTAACCATCTCAATCGCTTTATTAGTTCGAGAGATATCGTTTGAGAAAAAAATGGTAAAAAACGTTATTTTTCGAAAACAAAGGCATACAAAAGTATTTTTGAGCTCGAAGAGCTCGAAAATGTATCCACAACAATTTTTCGAGCTCAAGGAGCTCGAAAACGGCGGGAAGTTTTGGGGCTGGCCCGCAGGGTCAACTGACAGACCGATTTTTTATATTGCATTGATAAAAAAACAGTTTTGCTCGAAAAACGATACCATTATATTGCAGTAACCACACAGAAAAAAAGGATTTCTTGGCGCAAAAAAATTTTTCTTGTTATAAGAAAATTTTCACTTGACTCAATAAATTTTTTGTATTATAAATTGAAAACAAAAATTTTCTTGGAAGAAAAAATTTTTTAGGGCGAGAAAAAAATTCTTGCGCTAAAAAAATGTTTTCTAGTCCTAAGAAAATTTTTGTCTTCGATTTATAATGCAAAATATTTATTGCGTAAAGAAATCCTTTTTTTTAGTGTGACCATAAATTCAAAATTATTTATGGAGTAATTTATAAAAATTTTTCTTAACTGATTTATCAGAAACACGAGTGTGAATGTAGCAGATATCAGACAAATTTAAAATTATAAATAAATAGAGGGAATAATTTAAAAAATATTTATGAAAAATGCACTTATTAATTTCAAAATTTTTTAAATGCCCATTTTTTTGAATTTAATTTTATTAATTATTTACTCTATTTATTAATAATTTTAAATTTGTCTGATGTCTGCTACATTCACACGCATTTAGAAACACGTATTGCTACAATGACAATACTTTCGTATGAAAATCGTCAACAACAATTAGTACTGCTAATCTACTGTCATATTTTATTTTAAAAATTATCTACTATAAACAAAACTTTAAACGCTTCTGATAACGACTTTTTGTAGAGTAATAAATAAAAGATATTTGATAGAAGAAAAATTTAGTAGATAATTTTTTACCAGGTAAGATTCAGAGCCATGGAAATTCAAACCGACGTTGGTACAAGCTTCACATTGACAATCGAAAAAAAATCGTTGTTTTAAAAATTTTTGTCTCAAATAAGTGTTTGGTGTATAGATATAATGCATTCCATAGTTATCAAATATCTGTAAGAATAAATAAATAATTTTTTATAACTCAAGTTCGTAACTCATTCGTTAAGTTGTTCTTAGAAAACTTACTTGTTGATTTTTTTTAATGGCGCGAGTAGCAACAGTAGCTTTGTTTCTTCCAAATCCTACTAAATGAACCGAAGGATTACAGCTGTGATTAAAATAACTGTTAGATGGCATAATTACGGCTGCACGTTCATAAGGAGTAATACTCATATTTTCTTCAAGTATCTGTAAATGTTAAAAAAAGTATCAACGTTTAATACTTATCGAAAAAAAATAAATAATTTAATATGTTGATATATTTATAAAAAAATATTTTATACACTAGGGTGATTCGTTTTAAATGAACATTTTTTTTTCACTCTCACAGCAAAATATTGATGTATATATCAAGGAAAAAATTCCCGAAAATTTTTAGCCCTTAATCCTACTTCTAATTATTGGTATTTTGATTCTGAAATTTTTTCATTTAAAATACGCGGAAAGTTAGGAATTTTTTTTTAAATTCTCTACAGCTCAGCCGCATTTTAAGTTATCGGGTCGCCGTTTACGGTATTGACTAAACACCGAATTTCACAGTAAAAATGCAAATAACAATTTTTTACGAAATTTAATTTTCTACAAAAAAAGTCCTTTTGGTTAAGTGGCCCAAGTTCTTCGTTCGCGTGATAGAGGGATTTTATTAATTTCGTAAATAAAATATTTGTAAAAAATTTTTCCGGAGCTTATCAAATTTAATCCTTATTTTCATGAATGGGTTAAATTAATAATAAGAAAATTAATTACAAATTTAAAATTAAAATTAAACGGCATTTGGTCGAATTTTTTAAAAAATATTTTATTTCAAAATTAATTAAGTCCCTCTATCACGCGAACGAAGAATTTGAGCCACTTAACTAAGAGGACCTTTTTTGTAGAGAATCAAATTTCTTAAAAAATCGTTATTTGAATTTTTACTGTGAAATTCGTTATTTAGCCAATATCAACTAAAAACGAAAATTATCATTGAAAAAATGATTTTCAGAACCAGTACAGAAAAAACAATTAGTTTCAGTAAAATTACTACGGAAACTTTTGAAGAGTATTAAATTGTCTATAAAATGCCTAAACGGTGACTCGATAACTTGAAATACGGCTGCGCTATAGAGAATTGAAAAAAAAAAAAAATAATTAAATTCCCCATGCACTTTAAATGGAAAAACTTCAAAATCAAAATAACAATAATTAGAATTAAGATTACGAGCTAAAAATTTTATTGAATTTTTTTCTTAATGTAAACATGAAAATTTTGCTGTAGGAGCCCGGGTCAAAAATAAAACTTGATTTAGACTTGGTTTACCAAGTCAAAATTTGGAGCCACTTTTCGAAAGACAAACTCGACTTTTTTTTAAGGAGATATGATATACATTGAGTTTTCGCCTTGGTTTAGACTTAACTGGCTTACTTAGTCACGATTTAAGACGAAAAAGTTTAAATCAAGTCGAAATTGACTTGGTTTAGACTTAATCGACTTAAATTTTAAGACGAAAAAGTCAAGATCAAGTCGAAATTGACTTAGTTTAGACTTATTCGACTTAAAATGTAAGGCGAAAAAGTCTAAATCAAGTCGAAACTGACTTGATGTAGACTTATTCAACTTAAATCATAAGACGAAAAAGTCAAAACTAAGGTGAAATAATTTTTATATATTAAGGCGAAAGTAAGGCGAATAAATAACTTTTTTTCGACTTGATTCAGCAAGTCAAAAGTGAGGTAAATGACTATCGTGCTCGAAGTTAAGACGAATAAGTTCAAACTAAGACCAAAAAATACAAATAAGTTGAATCTAAGATGAAGAAAGTTAAAAAAGTTGAAAAAAATTTAATTTAAGTCGAAAAAGTCGAGATCTTATCGAAAAATCGTCGACGAATCGTTAACTTGAAAAGAAAATAAGGTAAAGCGAGCTTGAATCAAGTTTTATTTTTGACCCGGGAGTGAAAAACAAATATTTATTCAGAACGAGTCACCCTAATAAACACACCATATGAGTATTGGTCGGAATAATTTGCTGATGTCTCATGATCAACCCTCCAATGAAAGTAAACCACTGATGCTCTTTTAAATCTATCAAGTCACCTGACAATACGTCTCCAAATATTTTACTTTTTTTAGCGAGTATATATGTTATATAAGAAGCGTTTAAAGATCTTCCAAAAAGATCATCAACTGACCGCTTAGTAGTATTTGTTTCCAATGTATAAATACTCGCATATTTTTTATCGTCCAAAATCTTTCCAGTGAATCCTCGAGTTCTTGGATCTGAAAAAATATTTTTAATTATTAAAACTCAAGTATAACGTAAGTTTAAAAAATAATTAAATTACCAGTTAATAAATCAATTTTTTTAAGATTATTTTTTAATGTTTCAAAATCCCCTGCTTCTTTTACAGCAGAAATAAGAAGTCTCAAACTCATTAATCCAAGATTATTCATATTCATTGCAATCAAAGGACCCACTACTTGACATTCAATTTCATGGTGACTCGACCAAGCCGCTTGTCGACAAGTTTCTGAACAGTATATAGCATACACACATTTATCACAAGGAATTCCAGCCCACGTTTGTTTTAAACAGTATATGCAATGAGTGTAAAACTTTTCGGGAAATAAATTTGAAACATATGCTTGTTGAACAGCTATAATTTCTCCTGGTCTTATATCTCGAGTAGCCACAACATGTCTGCCGAATTGGTTTGAATACACAAGTTTTATTGCTGAAGAAGCGCCAGGAATTTCTCCATTATCATTCGGTCTTTCAGGCAAATTCCTTTCATCGTCTAATTTTTTAAATTCTTTTTTAGCTGGTACTAATTTTTCAGGATTTTTTACAGTTTTCCTAACAAGATTTATACCATCATCGTTTAAATCCATCTTCTCTAACCATTTCGCAGCTTCTTCCAGAGCATCCTCTACCTTTTGCGATGCATTCGCTGGGTTTAAAACCATAAGACACCGCGCTTTTCGTGCGTAGAGTTTAGCTTTACTTTTTTCTGGATAATCCATTGCCAGAGCACGTTCAATATCATTGATACACTCAGTGTATAATCTTGCTTTGAATAATGCCATGGATCTATTTGCATATGCCAATGATAATTCGCATGAATTACCTGGTGCTACTGCTATAGTTAACGTATACATTTTAATAATCTCGTCAAGATCCATTTTTTTACCACTTTTCAATTGAGAAATGTAATACTCAGTTGCTGTTTTATTAAATTTAGCAGCTACAGATTTATTTTTTTCTTTGCCTTTAATTTCAAATTTAATGCCGTTTTTTTCAAAAATATTTATCGTAAATTTAACTCTGTCTTCGTCGGTTTTTAATAACGAATATTTTTTTTCAAAATTGTCATACTGGTTCATAATTTTTAATTTTTTAAATAAAGTTGACATTAAATTATCCATTTTAATTGGAAAACTTAACAATTGACGTCTTTATTTAGTAAAAAATTATCAAAACTAACAACTGCGCAATACTTACGCTAACAATTATCTGACTGTTTGATTGTTTAGTCTTTTGTTTCGGCGAACTCTTCTCGTATTTCATCTTCAGTTCAACGAAAGTCAGTTAAATTTTTTTTTTTTTACAACTCAAGCCATAATCATGTTCAATAAAAAAATTCATATACTAAAATCTGTAGTGGCTGAGTTCTAGAAATATTCAAATTTCATATTTATGAATATTTATTTTTTTTTAATCAAATTAATAAAAGTTAATCAAAATTTTACTGGTTTAAAATTGAATATGTCAATTGTTGGCCAGATATGGGGTTACCTGAGGCTTAATAATATATATACACATCTTAAAAAAAAAAAAAAAAACTGCCATTGACATTGATCTGCTTTAAAAAGTAAATTTGATATGATACTGAAGTAAGCTGACATCCAATAATTTTTTGATTTTGTTTTAAGCAATGAATTATAAAAAAATAAATATTTGAAAAAATTGCATCGATAATTTTTTAAATTTTCTACATGTGCATATTTTTATTTTTCATTTTTTTATAAATTAAATTGTTGAAAAAAAATTTGAAAATTGTCTGCTAATTTCCAGATCGTAAATTTTATTTGGATTTTGAATTTGAATTTGATTAATGTTTCATGTTAGAAAAAAAATTTTTAAATGCGCATTCAGATCAATAAAAAATCTATACGCGCATTTACTTTAATTTATTAATTTAAAATTTATAAATTGTCTCGTCTGCTACATTCACATTCAGTAGCTGTCATAATTTTTATTCAGACGAATTCAAAATTATTAATAAATAGAGTAAATAATTAATAAAATTAAATTTAAAAAAAATGCGCACGTAAAAAAATTTTTAATTAATAAGTGCATTTTTTATAAATATTATTTTTTAAATTTGTCTGATGTCTGCTATATTCACACTCATTAATTTTTATGATTCTGAAGTTAGCAGACAATTAAAAATTTTCAGATTTTTTTTTTTCAACAAATTAATTATCAAAAAAAAAAACTCAAAGTACGCGCAAGTAGAAAATTTAAAAAGCTACAGGTGCAATTTTTCTTATAATTTTTTTTTCTTATAATTTATCGTTTTTGAAAAAATTCAAAAATTATTAGACGTCGGCGAACTGCAGTGTCATTCATTTTCAATAAAAAAAAAAATTAAAATCATTTTATTTGAAAATGATAATTACTTTTTAAAATTAAAATTAATTAATTACAGGTTAGAAATCATACAAACAGTTTAAAAAAATTCCGACAGAGTTCTCTTGATTAATTTTAGTCGGCCAATCATAGCGCGGCAAATTTATTATTGGCCAATTTGAAATTATTCTTAATCATTCTGCACTCAAGTTGCCAGGAATAAGACCCAGAGGATAACCCAGAGGATAATTAACAAATTTTAATTGTTTAATTAGTAATTAAAAATGGAATCAATGAATTATTATTGCAATAAATGTTTTTTATTGATGAATAGCAATGCCCCGGCATTTTTTTTGACACAATGTGGACATATTTATTGTCACACATGCATTAGCAAGAGTAAGTTGATAAAAGTTATTTAATAAATATAAAATGTTTAATTTTTAGGTTACAAATATTCATTACTTTTCAGTAGGTGATCATTGTCCATCATGTGATTGCACTGGAGTCCAATCAATGCAATTGATAGCACCGATACCGCCGTCTATTACCAATATGTTTACTCCATTGCCGCAAGTTTATGATCATTTGGGATCTATCGTTAAATTTCAGTATGGACAATTTATAATTGTTACTGCGCAAGCAGATGCATTGGTAATCATTTTTTCTTATCACGTATTGATACTACGAGATTCAATGCATATGGAACCAGTCAATGCGAACCATGACACTAAAGTTAGTCGATGCTGAAAGTAACAGACATTAAAAATTTATGATCCACAAGCCAACAGACAATCGAAAATTTTTGGATTTTTTTTTTCACTTAATGAATTAAAAAAAAAAAAAAACTAAAAATATGCACATGCTGAGAATTTAAAAACCTATAGGTGCAATTATTTAAAGTATTTTTTTTTAATAATTTATCGTTTTTAAAAAAATCAAAAAATTATCAGACGTCGGTTAACTTCAGTATCATTAAAAATTTTTATGTAGCAGACAGACAAATTTAAAATTATAAATAAATCGAGTAAATAATTTAAAAAATAATATTTATAAAAAATGCACTTATTAATTTCAAAATTTTTTAAATTCCCATTTTTTAAAAATTTAATTTTATTAATTATTTACTCTATTTATTAATTATTTTTTATATTTATTAATTATTTACTCTTTTACTCTCCCCACTACCACTGGCTTATTTTTCAACATTTTTTTATGAAAATTTAGCAAAATATTTTTGGAATGTTGCTTAATAATATCACTCATTTTAAGAATTTTAATAACGAAAGTACTCTGAAAAAAAAAATCACAAAAATATCCTCTTTTTTTTTTGTATCTCAGACCAGCTTCCCCCCTTAAGAATATCATTACTTGCCAGTCAATATATTATAAGTTAATAAATTTAATTTATATACATATACACGGAGAAAAAAACATGGGAATTTTCCAATTTTACTTAGGGGAAATTCCCTGTGACATAGCAAATTTTGCTTTATCAACATGGGAAATTTTACTAGGAAAAAATGAGAATATAACCATATTTTATAGAAATTTTACCCATATATTATAGTAATATCTTCCATATTGCCATTGAAAAAATTTCCATGTAGACATGGAAAAATTCCTATATTAACATTGCTGAAATTCCTTTATTGACATGGGTATTTTTACTATGTCAGTATAGGAATTTTTCCCATGTTACCGGAGTAATTTCTTCTATACTGACATGGGAATTTTTCCCATGTAGACAAGGAGAAAATTCCTCTGTTATCATAGTAAATATTCCTATGTTGACATAGTAGAAATATCCATGTTGGCATGGTAAAAATTTCCATGTCAACATAGGAAAAATTGCTATGTTGCATGAGAAAAGTCCACAAGAAGCTAAAACCACTGAAATACCAAATATTTTGATCATTTTTATTATTTAGGCCTTAAAGCGATAAAATAGAGATGTGTGAAAGTTTTAAGATTTACGAAAATAGAATTTCAAAGTTTACGAAAAAGCTTTGTGTAATTTAATTAAATTTTTTTTGTAGCACCTAAAAATGAACAAATGTTGTTATTAATTCGATTAATATAAACGAGTACGTGAAAATAAATTACATCATGTTTCCGACAGTATATAATCATCAATTCAATTAATTAATTTAGATTGACTTCATAAATTACGTAAAAAAAACATTAGTTTACAAATATTTCATTTTTACACACATGGGAATTTCTACTTTGTTAATATGGGAATAATTTTCCCATGTTGACATTGAGGAATTTCCTATGTCATTAAAAGAATTCCAGTAATGTTAACACAGGAATTTTTCCCATGTTAACATAGGAAAAATTCTCATGTTAACATTGGAATTGTTCCTATATTACATAGTTATTTTTCCAATGTTAACATAGGAAAATTTACATTGGCAATATAGGAATAATTCTTATGTAACAAAGCAAAATTTACCATGTGACATAGTTACAATTCACATGTTGACATAGTAAAATTTACAATGCCAACAAAGGAATTTTCCCCAAGTAAAATTGGAAAAATTTCCATTTTTTTCTCTCCGTGTAGTTAAAACTTTTCATATATTCATAGTCTTTTTTTACTGTTATTAGAATAAAAAATACAATTCATTGAAGTCTATTTATTGGGACTTACGTAAACGTACGGAACAAATGAAGCAAGAGTTACAAGTGATTCAAGAAGAATACAATAATATAAAAGCTGAAAAGCAGTTCGTCGCTCATCATCAAGCAACTATCGTTAATAATCCAAAAAATCAAAACTACGCAAATGTTGGAAATTCATATCGATATCAAGTGAATTCTAATCCTGCGCAAAATTACTCACACAATGGATCTCATCAAGAAATTCCACATCCTCAAAACTTCCAGTTAGTATTTAAACACTGAAAAATAATTAAATTTAATTGCAAGTATCCAATTATCTGATAGTTAATCATTTTTATTATTTAAGGTATTCTAATGATGCTGGAATTGCCTATGGCGGATATAATACTTCAGATGATTCAGATTGTACTGTGTCTACTCTTCGAGGATCTATTCCCAACACACCCGTTACTCCTGACGGTGTTTTTCGCATTCCAAATATAAGAAAAGCACCAAGATCCAAAAAATCTAATTAAATTATAAAAATTATAAATTTTAATTAATTTTTTTTTCATTTAATTACTTATTTTTTGTTAATTAACTCTAAGTAAATTATTTATAGAAAATTTTTGAATCTTAAAGTAAATATCTATAAAAATCTAAAATAAAAAATTTCATCAAATGATTTCTGATTAATGATTTTAATAATTTCTGTATTTATTTTATCAAACTATAAATTATTCTATCTGCGATAATCATTGATGTTAAAAAGTGATTCATGGTATAATAATTCATTCGTTTAAATAAAAAAAAAATATATATATAACTATTTTTATTGTTATTAAAATCTAAAATATAATTCTTTTGCTAATTCTTGATTCATTTAAAAAAAATCCGTTTATGTAATCTTTGTTACACATATGTGAGTTATAAAATGATAAGTGTACAGTTATAACTAATTTTTTTTCTCATTAGTTTTCGCTCTGAAAATTTTTTGACAAATTTATAGCGTAAGACCTATTAATAAAATGATTTATGACCTTTAAATCATATCTATTTGTATTAAATTTAATCCTCAGTTGGAGATATATAAAGTCTCGAGTATAATTTTCATTTACAGTCTCATTGTCTTATTGTTCCAAAAAATATATTTTATAGGCGCATAAATAATATTAAATATGTTACGCATAATAACAATTTATCTAGTACTCTGCACTTTCGGTATAATAAAATTACTATAGATATTTTTTTTATCTAACTGAGATAACTATTTCATATTAATATTTTTTTTTAATTTCTCAGGTGGAGATACCAAAAGACCTAGTAAAATTGTCAACGGCTATCTGGCATGGGAGAATGAATTTCCTCATCAAGTTTCACTGCGAGTTTTCGGCCAGCATATTTGTGGTGGCAGTATTATTAGCGCACGACATATTCTCACAGCAGCTCATTGTGTTCTCGACGATAATAAAAATCTTTTTCGGAATATGGCAGTTCTATCTGGTACTAACGACAGATATTCGCTTCAGTCTGGTCAACTTCATAAGGTTTCTAACATCATTTATCATCAAGGTTACAATCCTAAAGACAACTGGAGAAATGATATTGCCGTTCTTGTGGTAATTTTATTAACTAAAATATAAATATGTAATTGCGTGGGATAGGGACATAAGAAATTTTGACACGAAGTAACTGCGATTAAATAACTGGACAATTAATAACGAGACTGAAGTCTACCTCCTTTTTACAGAAGACCGTTTCCGTGCCCTTTTAGGCATACACGCGCTTTTCACATCCGTATCTACCATAATATGATTAGAGCTAAATATTGAGCATAAGCTCCTTATTGGCTAACTCTAGGAACTATGATCAGATCAAAGATCCTTTTGCGTGTGGGAGCTGAACCAACAGCCACTACGAGTCCGAACCAGTGAATTCTAAGCATTCGGTTTCCCTTTTCCGGCTGGGAAAGGATTCGCCTATAGTACCAATTCCATATATTGGTCGACATACCATATTTTGGTCAAGAGAAGACGTGATTTCTTACCCTGTCTTCCTGAGAAAACACCTAGGGAGAAAAGTAGGACATTTCGAGCCACTTGTGTAATTGCCTACCTGAGCCGAAAGTTTAAATTCCTGACCTGTTTAAAGGGAAGAAAGTCGTTCTTTCCTTTTATGAGAAAACAAATGATGAAAATTAGCGCATGTACCATTTCTACCACAAACAGAGACAAAAATTTAAACTTTTAAGTGCAGATCTGATGAAAAATTGTGTACACGACACGGAGGAAAATAGGATGTCCCAATCCGCGTGTTCGCGCATTACACACGTGGGTCGGAATGTTCTACTTTTCTCTCTAGGTGTGTAATATACTAATTCTTTACATTCTATAAAATATTATTGTTTCGGATACTTTATCGTTCAAATAATTTACTGCAGTTATTTCGTCATTCGGTTAATTTACTCCGGTTGATTAAATGCAGCACTACAGAAAATTAAAATTTACTATTTCTAGCTTGAGAAACCGATGGTTTTTAATTCTCGCCAAAAACCAATCAGATTACCAAGTTACGATATACAACCAAATACTCGAGTCATGGCGAGTGGATGGGGTGCCTTAACTTTCGCTAATCCATCTTCAGCTCCTCAACGTTTGCAGAAGCTTGATATGTCTATTGTTAGTAATCAAGAATGTGAAAGTTTGCATGCAAGGGAAATTTATCCATGTCAGATATGTGTTTTCAACGGCGTTGGTCGTGGAGTTTGTGTGGTAAGTTTTGAATCATCTAATAAAATTTATATTTACATTAATTATTTGTAAATAATTAAAAATTTTTTTTGTTTCAAGGGTGATAGTGGCGGTCCATTGACTTATCAGGGTCAAGTTTTTGGAATTGCTTCGTGGGTAGCTCCCTGTGCTCTCGGTTTACCGGATGTCTTTACCAGGGTTCAGTACTTTGTTCCTTGGATTAACGACATAATGCGACGATATTGAAACTGTTCCATTTCTGTTTTGGTTCTGATACATATGACTACTTATTATATGTTTCTTAGCGTATTTTTGGTGCTTAACTGGTGTATTTGAAAATATGTGTAATATGTATTGTAAGTAAAAGGCATTTATTTATTATAAACTTGAGTTATTTTATTACGTCTACATAAATAATAAATGGGGTATCCATTTATAAAATACTGAAAATTATTTTAATCATGAGAAGTGAAAATTGTGCACGCGGTCTCATTGTGCAGAATCTAAAATCAATATTATGAATATAAATTAGGGTGACAATCATTAGTTTTTTTTTTTTATCAGTTCTCACTCTAAAATATTTGACATTTTACAATCACAATAAAGAGCTTTGATTTGAGGGCACCCGGGTCAAAAATAAAACTTGATTCAGGCTCACTTCGCCTTATTTTCTTTTCAAGTTATCGATTTGCCGACGATTTTTCGATAAGATCTCGACTTTTTCGACTTAAATTAAATTTTTTTCAACTTTTTGAACTTTTGTTATCTTGGATTCAACTTATTTGTATTTTTTGGTCTTAGTTTGAACTTATTCGTCTTAACTTCAAACACGATAATCATTCACCTTACTTTTGATTTGCTGAATCAAGTCGAAAAAAAGTTATTTATTCGTCTTACTTTCGCCTTAATATATAAAAATTATTTCCCCTTAGTTTTGACGTTTTCGCCTTATGATTTAAGTCGAATAAGTCTACATTAAGTCATTTTCGACTTGATTTAGATTTTTTCGCCTTACATTTTAAGTCGAATAAGTCTAAACCAATTCAATTTCGACTTGGTCTTGACTTTTTCGTCTTAAAATTTAAGTCGAATAAGTCTAAACCAATTCAATTTCGACTTGGTTTAAACTTTTTCGTCTTAAATCGTGACTAAGTAAGCCAGTTAAGTCTAAACCAAGGCGAAAACTCAATGTATATGATATCTCCTTAAAAAAAAGTCGAGTTTGTCTTTCGAACAGTGGCTCCAAATTTTGACTTGGTAAACCAAGTCTAAATCAAGTTTTATTTTTGACCCGGGCAATCAAATAATTTTAAAAAGTCGCTAAAAAAATTTTGAAATTCAAAAAATGATAACAATAATTACCGTTTATTTTTATATCAGCATTATTTTTATAGTAAATTTTTTTAGTTCATCAATAAATTCATTAGCCAAAAATAGATCGAAAATTTTAATATTAAGTATTCATTTTTAAATATTAAATTTAAAAATATCTTTAGTATCCCAACTTTTCGAGTATTGTTCAATTTGATAATAATTTTGACACTCTAGAGTGAGACTGATAAATTTCACAAAGAAATTGAATCGAATCATTTGAAAAAACGACGAGTTTTTGCAGATGCTTTCAAAGTTTTCAATTGCGTTTTAGTTATGAATAAAAATCGTTTAGCATGAATCCGTTGTTGCCTTCGTTTTTTTTGTATAATCAATTGTTTTTTCTCATTTAAATAACGATTATGTAAAAATATAATATTTTCAATAACACAAATAATAATAGAAACTATCCCGGCGAAGAAAATTATTACAAAAAGTATGAAAACGTGATTAAAATTAATACTATTTCCAACATAATCATTCATATATGAAATTTTAGATGGCATCCAACGATCTATCAGACCATCAAGTAGACCACATTCATGCAATCTCATAATCCTGTAAATTTTAAATAAATAACACGATTATAATTAATTGAAAATCCGAGGTCGAAAAATTAGATCTGCTTCAAATTAAATGATAAATTAAAATATGTTTTATTTAATCTAGGTTTTTATATCTTATTTATTTTGTATGGGAATTTAATCGGTTTGTGTCCGTACTATTCCCTATCCAGGCCAATATCAGACTTATTTTCGTATTATATTTAGTCTGTTTTTAATTGCTTTTAGATTAAAAACAGACTTTTTTGTTGCAATTATTAGTCTGCGTTCATTTGTTAGGACAAAAACAGACTTTTTTTACTATAATTCTTAGTCTACTTTTATTCACCTTTAGATCAAAAACAGGACATTTACAAATATAAATAATAATAATAATAATCTAGATTTATAAGTTTATTTTAATTTTCTTGATATTTGAAACATGTAATGCGCTTTCGTAATAAGATGTCACAAGAATTTTCATGGTTTCTAATGCCAAAATATTTTTCGATTTTATCCAGTAAATAAGAAAAATTTATTGACATTTTAAGAGTTATTTTATTACTTTTATTCAATATTATAAATATTCAGTCAAGACAACTAAAAAATAAAGCTGTCAAACTGTCATTAACTGCCGACATTTTTAAACAAAAGACACTCAGTAAATAATAAACAAAACATAATAAATTCTAGAACTTTGAATATTTTTTATAAATATTGTCCATAAATAAAAATATTACAAGTCCATGATTTAATCGAGTTTTGTCCTTGCAAATTTTCAGAACTAAAATTTTTCAAAGTTCAAGACTTAATCTAGTTCTGTCTGCCCGTAACGCAATTGTTTTTTTAAACAACAGATCAAAAACAGCTTAAAATTTTTATAAAAGATCAAAAACAGATCATCTAGTTTAAGTACAGACCAATTAGTCCAAATGCAGTCCAGTTAGACTAAAATCAGATCAAATTTTTCGACCCATTACCTGGTCAAATGATAAATTAAATAAACAACATACCCTATGTCAAAAGAACGTTTATATTTAAATCCTTTGACGATTCCACTAGTGGTCCAAGTTGAAAAAAGGGGCTCGCCAGTTTTAACTAAGTAACAAGTTTTCATACCTGAAGCTTGTTGTCGGTCATCAGCTTCAATAATGGCATATTTTTTCTTACTCCAGCAAGCTCGTTGAGTCATTCTTTCTTTAGAAGCTACGTAATGAAATCGACTCATGTATTTTTTTCCGTGAACTAAAGCTTCCATCTTAAATCAAATATTTTTTTAAAATAATTATTGTCTTTTTTTTTTTATTTTTTTTCGATTAATAATAAAATAGGTATTTTTACTTTGATCCTTTCGAAAGACAATGATCCATTGTGAAGTAAAATCTGATAATTTGTACTGTTGAGAAGTGATTCAAAGTTATTAAATGGTGGATCCATAGCAGTGTTTGTCATATGAGATACTAGATGACAACTAATAGTAATAAGAAGAAACCATGAAAATATTCGTTTTGATAATTCAAGTATCTTACACTTTTCTTCTAAAGCTTGTGGTAACCAGCCTTAAAATCATATTATTATAAATAAGTATGAAAATAAATTTAAAAAAAGAAATTTACTGATTTTAATAATTTACTGTGTGGAAAAGGATGAAATAAGATTATTTATTAATAATGCTGGACAAATTAATTTTATACCGTAACAAACATTTTTTTTTTACAAGTAAATAATTTTACTTTACACGAAGAAAAAAACATGGGAATTTTTCCAATTTTGCTTAGGAGAAATTCCTTTGTTGACATAGCAAATTTTGCTTTATCATAGGAAATTTTACTAGGGAAAAATGAGAATATAACTATATTTTATAGAAATTTTACCCCCATATATTATAGAGATATCTTCTATATTACCATTAGAAAAATTTCCATGTAGACATAGAAAAATTCCTCTGTTAACATTGCTGAAATTCCTATACTGACATGGGAATTTTTACTATGTCGCATAGGAATTTTCCCCATGTTACCAGAGTAATTTCTTTTATATTGACATAGGAATTTTTCCTAGCTTGACAAAGAAAAAATTCCTCTGTTAACATAGTAAATATTCCTACGTTGACGTAGTAAAAATACCCATGTTGACATAGGAAAAATTTTCATGTCAACATTGAAAAAATTGCTATGTTGCATAGGAAAAGTCCACAAGAAACTAAAACCAACAAAATACCAAATATTTTGGTCATTATTATTATTTAGGCCTTAAAGCGATAAAATAGAGATGTGTAATGGTTTTAAGATTTACGAAAATAGAGTTTCAAAGTTTTCAAAAAAATTTTGTGTAATTTAATTAAAATTTTTTGTAGCATCTACCAATGAACAAATGTTTTTATAACTTCAATTAATATAAACGTGTACGTAAAAGTCAATTACATCGTGTTTCCGACAGTATATAATCATCAATTCAATTAATTAATTTTGATTTACTTAATAAATTACGTAAAAAAAAAATCAGTTTACAAATGTTTCATTTCTACATACATGGGAATTTCTATTTTGTTAACATAGGAAATTTTCCCATGCTGACATTGAGGGATTTCCTGCGGCTCGGGCAGTCCACTCTAGTCTGAAATCGTCTTGTTTCATCCCTTGTCACACAATATACTATTTCAAACCTTGAGAACAAAATGTAGCAAACGTGTAAAACAAATAATCCTGTAGTCTTAAATACTCTTTTTGAGTTTGTGTAGGTAATATTTTTTCAGATAAAGTTCCGAGTACACTGAAAATAATTAACATTGTCGCCAACAATAGCCATACTCGCCAACTGAATAATCGAAAGATCCACGATTCGTTGGTTTTATACTCTGGACGGTTATACATATGTGCACTTAAAAATAATTAAACACACTGTTGATTTATTTACGAGTAAAAAATTATCAATACTGACTACTGGTTAATGATCAATAATTGTTTAAAAATTGGTAATCATTGCGCTGGTTGCAATTACTGACAAAATATATCGGTTGTAATTAAGCCAGATATCGCTCACCACAACCGGTAAATTTGTGATCACTAGAGCCAGAATTTTTGCTTTGATTAAAAAATAATTAATAATTAATGTCACATTTTTGATATTACGGCGGAAATATTGGTCGTATAAAAAAATTTTTTAAATAAAAGTTGTTCGAAATTCAATTTTCTAAAAAAAATGTCTCCTATAGTTTTTCCATAGGACTAATAAGAAAGCCGTAATTTCAAAATACAGATTTTGATAATTCTCAAAAATTTGAATCATTCATTATGAATATTAATTTTGGAATTACGGAGAAAATATTGGTCGTATAAAAAAATCATAAGAGAAATTTTTTTCAGAAAATTAAATTTTCTATAACTTTTGTTTTAAAAATTTTTTTATAAGACTAATATTTTCGCAGTAATATCAAATAATTAAACCATTCATTTCAAAATTAAGGCAAAAATCTTATCCCTAGTGATCACGATCAACAAAATCGATAACTATAAAATGAATACCACTAATCGATAGTCATCAACAATTATTTTTCTCTGGCAGATCCGAATTACGGTAAATTACGGTATTTCACCGCAAAATACTGTATTTTACGGTAATATGCAGCAAATTACGGCAACATACGGCAATTTGTTGCATTTTTACCGTAACACAGTGAAATACTCCACATTACGATAAAATGCCGCAAATAAATCTGCAAATTTGTGGTAAAATACCGTAAATTGTCTGAAATACTGTAATTTGGATTCGCCAACTCATATAAAATTTGATTAAAAATGAAAAATAATAAAACCTACCTATTTTTCCATACTGGAACAGTATAATCCATCATATTCCAATGAGCCAAATAATAATTAACCCGTGGTAAGACATGGACTTCTCTTCTTTGTAATATTCCTAATAAACCAGTGTAAGTACCATTCGCTGTTTTACGTCCAAAATTACTGTCTTGAATTTTAACTGGCAAGAGTCTTAACAATAATATTGATAAATATGTATAATATAACTAAACTAAACAATAGACTTACGTAAAGTTTAAATATTCTGATAATATATTCCATATTTCTCCACAGATTCCAGTAACTTTTGAATCTCTATCATAAAAATCAACAAGATTTTTTTCCTGTACAAATTTAAAAGCTTATGTATATTTTGTTTTTATTTAAATATAGGGAAGAGGAGGCGAAACGGGGTACTCCAAAAATTTTATATTTTTTAAATGTTTTTTGAGCATTCCATCATTTTTGTAAATACACTGATCCCAAAAATTAAGGGATAGAAAAAAAATTCTAAATTTTTTGGTGATTTTCAACATGCTGTAACTCGGTGAAAAATGGTCATAGAAAAAAAATAAAAAAAAGCAAATTGTAGCCTCAAGTTTCTAGTTTTCAGATCTGGACTTCGAATTTTTTTATCATGCACAGTTCCGGAGTAATCCTAAGAGAACCGACAAAAAAAAAATTTTCAAAATTTTTGCTCGTCTTCCAAGTCTATGGGCTTCAATGAATTTTTTTGGATAATCTGACCTTATGACTTAGGAAATTTTATACTCTTCAATTTGCGGGCCTCAAAAAGTCTCTACGTATAATTGAGCATTATTTTGAATTTTTTTTTCACCGTTTTCAAAAAATTTTGTTTTTATAAAAAAATGGCATGAAATCTGTTTGATTTTTTTTTTTTATTAATTTAAAATAAAAAAACTCAGTGTCAACCTACTTCAGATGTATTTCAATAATAAACTTTAAAATATTTAAAATTAAAGAAATTTTGAAGTTTAATTAATTTTTAATCATTTTTTAATCTATTACTTATAGCAACATATAATTGCTTTTTTAAAAAAATCTTCTTTGGAATTAAAACTCACTTAAATTTTTTACTTTGAAGTTAATAATAAATGGTGATTAACAAATAAAAAATTACCGATTTAAAATTGGCGGTTAAACTTTTTCAAAAATTGAAAGCGTCAGTCGAAAAATGTTAATGACTTTTGTTTTATGATAAAAACTATTAAAAATTTTTTTTCTTTCTTTGCATCCAATCATTATGTGAAATGTAATTTTTTATTATGTAAATTACTTACAAAAAAATTTAATTTAATTGAATTTATTTAATATCCAGAATTTTTTTTTTAACAGCAGCTGAAAATTTTTTCTATTTACTTTGAATATTATTAAGAAAAAAAATTTAACGTATTTGAGTCTCCGAAACTTAATATTACCTCAAGTAACCCGTTTTGCCCCCACCCTCTCCTCTATATATTATTATTATAAATTAATGGTTACCTCATAATAAGCAAGTTTTATTAACTCGCCTTGAAATTTATGAATTTCTATTTGATGCGATCGTTTACGAAATGGATTTTCAAACTGATCAACAGAAGTGTTGTTTATAGGAACAAAATCTCCCTGTGATTTGTCCCATTTAACGTGTGTGCTTATTGTTGCAAAAGATAAATTAATAAAATATTTAAAAACAATAATAAATGATATTTTAAAATGCATTGTATAAATAACTGAGTAAACAATATAAATAATCTCATTACTGTTCTATACTGATTCAGCATCGAATAAATCGACCGTTACATCAGATACAGACATAAAAACCTTAATATTATATGGAGTTATAAATATTAATATTATAAATATCTAACACGCTATTTGTGATTTATAGCTCATTACCTTGACCGTAAGTAAACATTATTTGATTACTATCTAACATAAAAGTTTTCACTTATCTATCATAAAAAAGTATGATTGCATTATATAGAATCTAAAAGAAAAAATAAATATTTATAATAATTTGGTTATTATTAAATGATACTGAAAATAGTACTAGTATTAGAGTGGATTTTAAAAATCTGTCAAAAAATTTAAACTTTACGGAAAAAACAGAATATTTAAAATTTATGTTAAATAGCAAACAGTGGAATGTATTATCAGTAATTAGTAAACAAAATATTAAAAAATTGATAAGTATATATGAATATATATGGGGGTGGTTCATTTGGAACGACTATTTTTTTTTCACCCCTACTTCAAAATATTGTTGTAAAAATTAAAAAAAAAATTCCTTGCAAATTCCAGCCCTTAATTTAAATTTTAAGTACTTGACGATAGGGTGGTCGTCTCCATAAAAAGCTTCTTTTTAGTGAAAAATACGTGGGGAATTTGGTTTTTTCTTTTTAAGTAAAAAAAAACACTTGCCTCAGAACGATCATTCATTTTTCGATACAATCGTGATTTTTTTCAAATATCTCATGAAATATGCAGATTAAAGAAAAAAATCATAGGAACAATTTTGTAGGAAATTAAATTCTTGACAAAAAAGGTCATGTCCATGTTTTTTGTAAAATGTGTATTTACTAAGATATTTTTAAAAAACTTTTTTAGATCTAATCAATTGAATATTTCAAAGGATCTTAAAAAAGTTTTTTAAAAATATCTTCGTAAATACTCATTTTATAAAAAAAATGAATATGACCTTTTTTGTCAAGAATTTAATTTCCTACAAATTTGTTCCTATGATTTTTTTCTTTAATCTGCATATTTCATGAGATATTTGAAAAAAATCACGATTGTATCGAAAAATGAATGATCGTTCTGAGGCAAGTGTTTTTTTTACTTGAAAAGAAAAACCCAAATCCCCCACGTATTTTTTCACTAAAAAGCTTTTTATATGGCGTCTGAGAAAATTTAATGTTCAACGACCACCCTAACATATATATATTTACGGTTGAGTTTTATCTCTTGATAAAAAATTTCCGAATATTTTTTTAAATGAACTAAATAATTTAAAAATTAATAACTTTTTTATTATATTTTTTTTTATACAAAGATTACAAAATTAATTTATAATTTATTGGACGGCATGTTTAAGTAAAAAAATACTTAACGTCGATGTTCATTTAATAGTTAACTATTTTTCTAAAGTACGAATGAACACTGGGAAAATAATTTCGATGAAAAATAAAATTATCTTAAAAATGATTTTAGATTAAAATAATCTTTCATCTACTTACACTATAAATTAATAAAAATGGACAGTTTGAAAAATAGTCATACTTTTTAACGCATTAAAAATATAAAATGTAACCAGAATTTTTTCCATGTTAATTTAACATATATTTATATAACTTTAATTGCTCATGACAACTGACTTAGATAACTATTATCTAAATTTTTAAAAATATATCTTAATTATAAAATATTTATTGCAGAACACATGTATACGTGTGTCTACTGGACGGCTTTAAAGCAACATGTCAACATAAGTATATTTTTTTTCTTTTTCATCTTTAAAAATATCACCTACTATGTACAAGTTGCCAATTCAGTTAAATCTGCTCATATATTTTTTATTTAAATACTAATATTAATAATATATTTCTATAAGATTCTAAATCATATGTAAAAAAGTCATTTAAAGTAGCACTGTACATGTATTTAAATCATTAATATGTGCGTTAAATTGATTCAAAAAAATCGACTACTTTTATTTTAAAAAATTATACGGAAAATATTGTTCGAGATAAAAAAAAAATTCTGTTAAAGTTTCAGCTCTTAATATTAATATTAACCGTCTCATCGCAATTTTCGATTTCCTATTTAGATAACATGGAATTTTATCACTCACTAGGGAATCGGTGCATGGGAAAAATCAATGAATATTTTTGTTGAAAATTGAAGGCTTTACAAACAAAGTCTCTTATCATTTTTCGATAAATTTAATTTTTCAAAAGTTATTCAGTCAAAGTTGGAGTCATAGTAAATTTTAGTATTATTTAAATTTTTCAGCGAAACTACCAGACTTATGTTAGAATGCTATAGGACCTTTTTTGTAGATCATTTCATTTCCTACAAATTATCTCTTATCAAGTTTCCGAAATTTTTGAAAGTTCTTTAGTTATTTGCATTTAAATGTTAATTCGTTTCAAGAAATCGTATTCTGGTCGATTTTATTTACTTACTTTTAAACGCAAATAACTAAAGAACTTTCAAAAATTTCGGAAACTTGATAAGAGATAATTTGTAGGAAATAAAATGATCTACAAAAAAGGTCCTATAGCATTTTAAGATAAATTTGATAGTTTCGCCGAAAAATTCAAATAATACTAAAATTTACTATGACTCCAACTTTGACTGAATAACTTTTGAAAAATTTAATTTATCGAAAAATGATAAGAGACTTTTTTTGTAGAGCGTTCAATTTTCAACAAAAATATTCATTGATTTTTTCCATGCACCGATTCCCTGGTGAGTGATAAAATTCCAAACTTTAAAAAAAATTTTTCCCATGTTATTTAAATGGGAAATTGAAAATTGCGAGCCGGTTGTTAATATTAATATTAAGAGCTCAAACTTTAACAGAATTTTTTTTTTATCTCGAACAATATTTTCCATATAATTTTTGAAAAAAAAGTAGTCGATTTTTTTGAATCAGTCTAATGTGCGTATTTCGAATAATTTGATTTTTTCATTGTTATTTTTAATTAAAAAAATAATTTAAAAGCTAACATTAAATATTCATTAATTTTAATAAGGCAACCAGTATAGTTTTAAAAAAATGACATCTATGATGTAATATAACGAAATTTATAAATTTTTTTACTGCGGATGATTTAAAATTTTTTTTGTACTCATCCTAATTTAATAAAAAAAAAAATTTGTACTTTAGTTAACTATCCGATACTAAATTCTTGTGTTCTAAAATACCTGACATTGGTAAAAAATAATGAAATAAAAATTATAAATACTGCGGGTGTTGATAATGTCATAGCGGCATTATAAATCGGGCAGTACGGACATTGAGAACTACCACAGACTTCGCAAACGTTCAAAAGATACGTTGATAATGCATCAAATATCGTTTCGTTAAAACGTTCAGGTGCATAGTAATCATAAACTCTAACAGCTAAATAACGCGACATATTTGCGACAGGATACCACCTTTCTATAGTGAAATTAACACAAGTTTCTTCGTCGTCTAAGTAATCGAAATAAAACAAAACCTTTCGTTCAGTAAATCGCGCCCGCTGTAGATTTCTCACTTCTCTGGCACGAACATATGCATCCAAATTTTGCTGCTGTATGATATAACCAGTGGGTATTGTTACATCCAGTACAGCCATTCCAGATCTTTCTGATTCATTAATGTTAGTCCACCTGAAGAAAAAATTATTTAATATTTACGTTATTTTTAAGTCGTAATAGGATGAAAAAAAAATGATTTCAAAATTCCCTATTTCCCGGTTTTCCAGTAAAGTTTTTCACATTTTACCCTGAATCAGAAATTTTATTCGCATCATTGATATTCAAAGTTTTCATTATATTTTCATAGTCGATAATTAAATTTGAAGATTAAATCATAAGAGAAACCAAAAAAAAGTCAATAAAATAAATTAATATGGCCTACTTTGGATCATTTGATGTTAAAAATATGAAAGTTAAAATATTTAATAAGAAATTTTATGATTTAAATAAATTCAAAATACACAGTCACAAAAATTGAGAGATATTTAAAAAATTTCAAATTTTTAAGTGATTTTCTACAGGTTGTAACTCGAAGGAAAATTGTCGTACAACAAAAACAAAAAATACAAATTGTAGCTTTCAGTGTCTAGTTTTCTGATCTGGTCTTTGAATTTTTTTTATTATCCACGGTCTCGGAGTAATCAGAAGTTAATGATAATTATCGAAAAAAATTTATTGAAGCCCGTCGACCGTTTTTAAGACGAGCAAAAATTTTGAAATTTTTTTTTTCGATGGTTTTCTTAAGATTACTCCGGATCCGTGCATAATAAAAAAATTCAAAACTAGATCAGAACACTAGAAACTTGAAGTTACAATTTGTCCTTTTTGTTTTTGTTATACGACAATTTTCCTTCGAAGTTCCTAGAAAATTTGGATTTTTTTTAATATCTCTGAATTTTTGTGGTCAATATATTGTTGAAAAATTTTCGCAATAAAATTCTCGAATACTTTTCGAAATTCTCTGACATTTCCATGACATTTCCCGGTTGCATTAAAATCCCTGATAATTCCCGATATTCCCAGTTTGTGGCCACCCTGATAAGGTCTAATAGATATTTTATCATCATAATTACCTTTGACAACTGAGATAATTTATGTGAGACTGATTTCTTCCATAAGTGTTGTGCCTGACAACCAAATCGAATGCTTTAACTGGTGGTTCTGTTTGGAATTTTTGCAAATCAACGTTATATTGCACAGACATTTGAATAATCACATAACCAGAGCCTTCAATAATCATCTGGACTGTTCCCCATGCTTCAGGTATCTACAATAAATTTAAAAAAAAAACACAATTAATAAATCATTTTTTTTCTTTTCATAAAATAAATAACGTAGTAATTAATCGTGGTCTCGTTTCTAACTTTTTAAACATTTTTTAAATTTTTAAACTTGAAATTTTGCACTAAATAAATAAATGAACTTTACTGTAGTAAAAGTTACCAACTTTTTTATCAAAATTATCTAGAGTAAAAATACCAGTTGTGAACATTTAATATAAAAAAATTAATGACAATTTTTAAATTTAGTAGAAGATCGTGAAATGCAATAAATTATTGATCAATAAAAGCATAGATGTATAAAGAATATGATAGTAATAACTTGTATTAAAAATTATATTTGTGACCAACATTTTGTTAAATTCAAGGAATTGGTGAATCGGAACTACGGTAAATTACCACATTTTTGCCGTAGTTTACCGTAAAATCTGGTATTCCTACGGAAAATTTGTCGCATTTTGCGGTATTTTACCGTAAGCATCTTATGCTTTTTTATTTTTCAGCCCTAGAGGATCCGAATTACGGTAAATTATCGTATTTCGCGGGAAATTACCTCACCTTACCGCAAAATACCGCAATTTACTGGAAATTTGCCGTAAGTTATCGCAAATGACTGCAATTTTCCAAAGTCGCCGTAATTTACGGTAATCCTGACTGTCGTAAATTACGGCAAATGTGCGGTAAAATGCCGCAATTTTACCGCAAAATACGGTAGCTCATCTCAGCCTGCCGTAAATTACCGCAACTAGCGTAAGTTGTGGTAATTTACGGGGATTCGCGGTAATTTACGGCAAATCACGGTAGTTTCCGAAGCTTTCGAATGCTGTAAATTACAGTAATTTATAGGTATCTACGGTAAAATACCTATTTGACGGCAAATTCGCGGTAAAATTGCGGCAACTTACCGTAATTTGGATCTGCTAGAGAGAGCAATACTTCACTTTATGGCAAAATATCGCAGGTTTGCCGCAATTGTACGGTAAATTTCCGTTCTTTTGCCAGAAAATACCGCAATTTCGCAGTAATTTACCGTAAGTCTTCCAAATACTTTTAGTTACCGTAATTTAGATCCGCCAGAGGATCCTAAACTTGGTCGATTATTTACAATAATCATAAATTCTTGATAAAATACTAAACTGTGATAAACAATTTGATGTTTGTTCTATAATTAACATTTTTATATAATAATCTTCAAAAAGTCAGAAACTGGGCCACTCACCTTAAATTATCGTAAATAAACTTACGTCAAAACTCTGAAGCTTAGCGATATTTTTTTCATTGATCTCAAATCTTTTAACTTGACCACCCAGAGCAGTTGGTTCGACTTGAAGAGTTAATTCACTGACTTCTCGAAGTCTCGATTTAGATGTATATTGCATGAGTGCTTTCATCGCCCACATGGTGTCTTGAGTTGATGCCCAACCACCATCAGTCAGCCTCTGTGAATTTAACCATCTCACTATCCCATCAATTTTAGTTTCCTGTCTCGCAACGTATATCAATAATGCATAAGCAGTAGTTTCAATATTTTCCGCGTCATAATCATACGGCAATCTTGGTAAATGATAGGGTCTGTTGTTCTCTTGTTTACTAGGTAAAGGTGGAAGACGTTGACGACCCCAGTACATGAAACCTTCTTCTTCAATAAGCCGTGTATTGAGTACAGAAAATGCATACTCTGCACTGGAAGATTTAGCGAGAGAAAGAGCGTAAGCAACAATCGCTATTTCATATGGCGATCCATGTGTATCCAAGTGTTTCAAATTTATCTCAAGCCATCTTATTGCTTTTGCTTCACTCAACGCAACCCTCGTTCCAAGTTCTCCTGACAAATCTTTGACTGACACCAAAGTTATCAATACATGAGCAGTTAGACTTAAATTTCTGTGACGTATAAAATCAAATTCATCATGAAATGAGCTGTTAACTTTTCTGTCTGGTAACCAGGTGATTTCATAAAATGAACCTTCTTGCGTTTGATATTTCAAGAGCCAATTTATTGACGCTTTTATAACTTCGGGGTCAATGTAAAGATAATTTTCCCACTCTGCGAAATTTGCTTCTTGAAAAATCCGAGCACAGAAAGCCGTGAGCCATACACTCGATGACGATTGATTCCAATCACTTCTAAATAAACTAAAGGATCCATCAGGATTCATAAATGACAATTGTCGTTGATACGCGACATTCATATAATTGAAGCTTTCTTTCTCTCGTTTTAAATTTCTCTGATTTACCCATCGCATGTAAAGAGTCGTGTACATATGAGCAGCAAAACTAAACATGTTTTGCTCAGCGCAGTCCATCGGAAGTCCTAATAAACTTGTAGAGTTTACGGGCATTGTATCAAATATGGGACCAACAACGTCACCGACGACACTTATTTTAGCTCTGTTCGAACCATACACATAGTAACGATCTTCAGCATAAGATACTTCTGGTGTCGCCGTAAGATTAACATGCATATGTAACGTCAATAAACCTCGAGTACTCAAATCCAGTAGAATTGATTGATGTCGGTACTGAGGAATTCCGTCAGACTCAACATGAATCGTACGCTCGACTGTATCTTTTCCTATAATCGTCAATGCGTAAACTTTGACTTTAATGTCACCCAGACGAACTGGTACTATCGGCAGATAAACAATGACAGCATCTTGAGCAGGAATCCATATAAAAAACTGATGCTCTCCAAATGACGTTCTTGGATTATAAGATCTAACGATACCGTCTTCTTCAACATGAACGAATTTGTAATCACGCGAATCTGCTAAAACAACAGTCGCTTCAATATTGTACGGCAAATAATTAAATACTGAGACGCGGACACCAACTTGTTCGCCTTGACGGCAGTGCGTCGGCATTTCGACGTTAATGAAGAATGGCAACACGCCGGTATATTCTATGGCTTTTGGTAGCATTCCAAAACCACGATTCGGACTCATACTAAAAACGGTCACCATCCAGTGAACAGGTCGACGGGGCACGTCGATGTTAAATATTTTACGACCATGCGGTCCGATATTTATATCTTTCCATAACCAAACGTTGTCATATTGCCGTTGGATTCTATTGAAACGATTTTTACGAAAGAGAGACAAGTCTGTTGCATTGCCAGTTTTACATCTGGCTTCGTCTGTACCATCGTCGCAGTCAAATATCCCGTCGCAGTGTTTTTCAAGTCTGTAACAGCGTCCGCTTAAACATTCCCCGTATCCTTGTGTTCGATTGCAATTGTCTGGTCTTCGATGTATAGAAGCGTCTGTAAATACGACTAGACCGATATATTCGAATGTTCGATTAACGTCAATTCCAAAGCTCGATGACGGAAAGAAAACGGCATCATCTGGATCTCCACTGTGGAAAAACCACGAGTGCGTATGGGTACCATTTGTTTCTTCACCAAAGTACGACATTTTAGAAATAACATTTGCGTAAGTGAGTTCGTTGCCGGCTTGCATTGAGTAAAACGCGCGATCGATTCCTGACAGTGCGACATAAGCACCTGGTTCGCCGTAAATTGCCACTTCAACTTTTTCTCCGGTTTTTGCTTTTTTGTTGTTAATAAAAACAGTGAAATTGTTGTCGGAAATTCCGTTTACGGGAATAGTTAAAGAATCTGCGACGACGTCACCATATCTGCCGACGTGATAAACGACAGCGGTAGCAACCGGTGCCATTTCTGAACTCAGGGGAATAGAAAATGTTTTAATATTTGGCTCCATGACATCTTGACCAGTCAAAAGTATTGTCCCCTTAGACATTATTATGTAATTAAATGTTTCGATGTAATAATTTGTTTGGACATGAAGTACCAAGTAGTCACCGACTTTTGGATGCTTTGTTGATGTCGAGAGTTTTATGTTTCTGTTGTTTGGTGATTCGTGAGCCAGAAGAAGTAATTCTGCATTAGCTCTTTCTCCTTCCCCGTCAATAAAAGACGCGTGGACTCGGACTGACTTTATTTCATTGAGAGCTTTTTGTACTTGCTGAGGATTGTCCCCCAGTCCTAACTGATGTCTCAGGTCAATTTTCATTGACCAAACGGCTTCATGATCTGGAGAAACTCGTAGATATTGGGTATCTAGGCTCCTAGAACCGCCTCTTGATTCAATATCTGCGCGCACTTCCATTTGTGCATTCCACAGTTTTGAAGCTTTCAATGCCGATCCATCGTGATACGAAGCGACGAGATTTAATGTGTATGGCATTGCCGGTTTAAATATTTGAGGTGAACCACCAGAAAAATGAATGCGGACAGTTGAGTTAAATATTCTAGCAGTAGAATAACCAACGATTACTTCATTCAAAAAAGTTTCTCCCACCGTCGCGATTATCTGGACTTCCAACCCATCGGCAACAGATGAACGCGACAAAAGTTCATACATTGGATACTGAAATCTATAAGTGCCATTAAAAAATCTCATTACCGGATAGTTTTGATATATTTCCGGTTGTTTAAACCAAGCTGGATAATATTCATTGAAATTAAAATAAAACTCAAGGGGAGTTGACTGCGATGACCGAAATAAATTTAATGGTTTTATCACAGCTTTTATTGTCAAATTTCCTTTTACCGGTGCACCGGATGTATAATTGGCTTGAATTACTCCATGAATATATGGGTCTCTATCGAAGAAAAATGCAGGCATTGTTACGTTTACTTCAAAACGTGTTTGATAATACTCTTCAACAGTAAAATTCTTCTCTTCTTTTTGTCCCTGAGCTTCGACGACAATTTTCCAGTCACCAAAAATTGGCTGGTCAGACAATTGATAGCTCAAAGAAACTGTACCGAGATTACTCTGTCGACTGATCCAGCGACGCATAATTCGACCATGAGGATCCAGCATTAAAACATTGACAGGATCAATAAACGCTTTTAGTTCGGTGTTTATTGGTACGGCTCTGAAACGCACTGTTTGGCCTTGCATATAAACTGGCTTGTCCATTTGAATAAAAATAGTCATCGCACGTTGAGAAAACACAAGTTTTGTCTCGTTGAGAAAAGCTTGACCACCAGTTAGTCCGTTATAGAGACCTTCCACTCGGAGTTTAAAGTCTCCACTGACTAACGTGGGCGGTATTTGGATCATTAAATTTTCGGGGATACCTTCTTTTATTTCTTTGTAGTCTGATCCAACTTCTACTCCATTACGTTGAACTGATGCTCGCACTGTCATTGGCAATACACTGCGGAGAACATCAACTGCCAGCCGGTATATTTGTCCGGGTCGACATAAGCGAGATGCCACAACAAAATATGTTCTAAAAAAAAAAAACAAGAAACTAATACTTAGTTTATTAAATTAAATTACAGTCGACTACTCGTCATAAGCCCGCCCTTCATAAGCCTCTTCCTCTAAATCGGGAGTTAGGAGTCCAAAGAACTTCCTCTACTTGACCACTCTAAGGAGTTTCGTACCAGAGAACCCGTCATAAGCTTTCGGTAAAATTTTCGATTATAAACTAACAATAGGAAAAAATAGACAAATTAGATGGTGACCACAGATTTTTGAAATTCCCTGACTTTCCCAGGTATTCCAGTCAAATAATTTAAAAAATTCCCTGACCATACGTAGTAATATTAAATCATTGGAAATATTTATTTAATTCAAAATAAAATGATATGTCAGTTCAATAAATAATCAATCATTGCCGTTAAATGAAACTTTATTTTATTATTTGTCAATGTTCATAGGTTTTTTTTATTTATTAAATGAATAATTTTTTATTTTTTATTTTAAATCTATGTTTTTATATAACTTACTCTATAATAAAATATCAATAAACTTTTCATTTTCACTAGAATAAATTTCATAAATAAGAACGTTTTATAGAATATTAATAAAATATTAATCAAGTACGCGAATAATAAATATAGAGAAACTTATTAGTTCAATACTTGTGTATACTTTTAATGTTTTTGGTTTTTTAACTTGTCAATACGCATGTCAATAGCTTCAAGATCCTGACGATTGGTTTCTACTAAGACTTTTCTTTCTAACAGCCTTTTTAATTCTAATTGCTTCATTTTTTCGCTATCAGAATCAATTTCTACTAATTTTTTTTCAAGATGGTTTTACAATCGCATTCGCGCCGCGCCACTTTTTGAACAGTTTTGACAGAAAAAAAAATTTATCAGATTTTTTCAGTCAAAAAAAAAGAAAGTAAAAATTTTTCCAGCTTTGCGACGAAATTCCCTGACTTTTCCCTGATTTTTCCAGTATATTTATAATTCCCTGACGTTTCCAGGTGTTCCAGAAATGTGACCACCATCTTAAAGCTTCTGTTACAATTTAAAAGTTTTATTGAGCATTAAGTTTATCAATAAAATTATTATTTTTATTGTTACTGTAATCAATACCGTTCTCATTATAATTTTTTGCATTATAATTATTATTCGTGTAAAAATATAAGTATTTATTTTAGCGCTATAAGCATCAGAAAAATCGGGATAATCGCATATGTAACAAAACATAAATATGACGTTTAAAATCGTATGAAATAAAACAGGCTTATAACGGATAGTCGAGAACAAAACTAAACGCGGGGTAGTGGGAAGGCTGAAATTCCCAGAAAAATTTCCCCTACGTCTCCTAGACCAGGCTTACGACGAGTAGTCGACTGTATTAAAAAATATTAAAAATAAGTTTTGTTTCTGCTTACGCTTCTTTAAGTATTAAATTATCATTATTCGTTCTCGGGAATGAAAATCCTGGATTTTGATCTCTCGTATCAAAGTTATCATCGTAACGATTATTCCATTGTGAATTTTGATCTCTCCCACTAATGGAGGAGTCATCATTACGATTATTCCATTGTGGGTTTTGGTCTCTCGCATTATTGGAATCATCATAACGATTATTCCACTGCGGATTTTGGTCTCTTGAATTATTTGAATCATCGTAACGATTATTCCATTGTTGATTTTGGTCTCTTGCATTATTAGATTCATCATAGCGATTATTCCATGGTAAGTTTGACGTTACTTCATATTCATTTTGAGATAATTGACCATTTATTGGTGCTAATAATAAAACCAGTAGTAAAAACCACATGGTTTTAAGTTTTCTGTAAAAAAAAAAATAAATGCATATAAAATTAATCGTTTATTTGAGAAACTTCATAACCCAGTGTTTAATTATAAAGTATAATTTATTTTAAAAACACCATAAATCCAATTACTTATGGGATTTTTCAATTATATTTATAGATTTATTTTGAATTAAGTTCGGAGTGAAAGTTTAATTAATTTCAGGATATTAATCAATTAATTAATTCTTAAATCATTTATTTAAAAAATTCCATAAATTTAATTTTTTTGACGTCTAATAATTTTTGAAATTTTTTCAAAACGATAAATTATACAAAAAAAAATATTTGAAAAAATTGCACCTGTAGTTTTTTGAATTTTCTACATGTGTATATTTTTATTTTTATTTTTTTGTTTAATTCCCCGGTGAAAAAAAAAAATCCGAAAATTTTCGATTGTCTGTTAACTTCTGGATCATAAGTTAGCAGACGATTATTAATTTTCGAATTTTTTTTTCAACGAATAAATTACGAAAAAACAAAAACTAAAAATATGCACATGTAGAAAATTTTAAAAACTACAAGTGCAATTTTTTCAAATTTTTTATAATTTATTGTTTAAAAAAAAATCCAGAAATTATTAAACTTTAGTATCATAAATTTTTTAGACTTAAATGTTTTTCCAAATAAATTATTTTTAAATTTCCATAAAATTGAAACTTCAATTCAAAAATAAATTCAATAATTTTATCGAATGGTTTGCAAGTTAAATTACACTAGTTACATATATATTTCATTCATTTATAAATGACGCGCCCAAAGTATAATATAATGACTGTATTTATGTTTCCCTTTTTATTATTATTAAACAAGACTGTATTCATAACTCGCGCTCCTACACCATAAAATTACTTTCCGTAATTTATCAATAAATATATTTTCCTATAATTTTTTTATCAACTCCAAAGCAATTTAACTTTTTTTTGTATATATATTAATAATATGATACTGAAATTATCCATCTACTAATTTTTCAATTTTTTAAAAAACCATACATTCAAAAAAATATTTTAAAAAATTGCACCTTTAGTTTTTTAAATTTTCTACATGTGCATATTTTTTAAAAAATTAAATTGTTAAAAAAAATTCAAAAATTTTAAATTGTCTGGAAACTTCAGGACTAAATATCAACTATTTAAAAATAAATTTTTGAATGCATAAATAAATAAAAAAAAATGTAAAATTAATCAGAGTATAAGTATGAGTGTGTACGATGACTCAAATTGTTGATGCATTTAATTTGAAACTTGTTGAGTAGACACACCCTCAATTCCTCATGCTCGAGTTTAAATTCTCATTCACTTAAAGTTCAAAATTTAAAAAAATTTTAATATCTATGAACCATTAAAGGAAATTTAGTTTTACATTTAAAAAAACAAATGTCAAAATAAAATTGTGTACATGAGGTAAAAAAATGGTTAACGCCCAAAATTACCTGTCGCTTCAACGGACGATTCACCTGGCGGTTAGTTTGTCCTACACCTGAAACGTTTTTAATCTAAAACACGCACTGATGCTCATTTAATAAACACAACACAGCACAGATTTAAATTTTTAAAAAAACTGTATCCTTATTTATAAAATTATTTAAAAATAATAATAGTCTATACCCAGAAGTTAATTATTTCATTCTCATATCTATAGTTTATGAGAATAATATTGAGATTATTAACCGCACATTCCTGGGTGCTGACACTAGCGCTAGCGCACTCCTACCTCATACATGAGAAACAACGCAACAAGCATCTCCCTACTTTTTTACCAGTTTCCCTTTCCATTGTACGCGACCTAGTTCTTTCTCTTTCCAATAAATTGTTTTCTTTATCTAATGTAATGTATATTTTAACTACAGATGAATCACCCATTACTTTTTTCAATTACTCAATAAATAAAAAAAAAAAAAAAAAAAATTTTTTATTTTGCCCATAAATAATTTTTACCATTGAAAGAAATGAATTTAGTGGTCGATTTTTTAAAACGATTTTTTACGCTGACGTTTGATCGGAAACCAAATACGTCCCCAGCTGAAATGTATCAAACTACAGTTTGAAATAATTATATTCCCTGAATAAACAACTGAATTCGATCGAATTAAACAGAATTTAATTTTTAATTCTATATAATTCAGATAAATTTTGTTAATTCGGTAGCTAACTTGAAAATGAATTCCGGTTAATTCGGCAGGAAAACCAGAATTTATCAAAATTTAAGCGAATTTAAATAAATTATGATCCTGAAGTTAGCAGACACTTTAGTAATTTTTTGATTTTTTTTTAAACAATAAATTATAAAAAAAAAAAATATTTAAAAAATTTGCACTCATAGTTTTTTAAATTTTCTACATATGCATATTTTTAGTTTTTGTTTTTTTTTGTAATTATTTTGTTGAAAAATAATCCGAAAATTATTAATTGTCTGCTAACTTCAGGATCATTAAATTATGATCCTGAAGTAGGCAGACACTTAGTAATTTTTTGATTTTTTTTTAAACAATAAATTATAAAAAAAAAAAATATTTAAAAAATTTGCACTCATAGTTTTTTAAATTTTTTACATATGCATATTTTTAGTTTTTGTTTTTTTTGTAATTAATTTGTTGAAAAAAAATCCGAAAATTATTAATTGTCTGCTAACTTCAGGATCATTAAATTATGATCCTGAAGTTAGCAGACACTTAGTAATTTTTTGATTTTTTTTTAAACAATAAATTATAAAAAAAAAAATATTTAAAAAATTTGCACTCATAGTTTTTCAAATTTTTTACATATGCATATTTTTAGTTTTTGTTTTTTTTGTAATTAATTTGTTGAAAAAAAATCCGAAAATTATTAATTGTCTGCTAACTTCAGGATCATTAAATTATGATCCTGAAGTTAGCAGACACTTAGTAATTTTTTGATTTTTTTTTAAACAATAAATTATAAAAAAAAAAAATATTTAAAAAATTTGCACTCATAGTTTTTTAAATTTTCTACATATGCATATTTTTAGTTTTTGTTTTTTTTTGTAATTATTTTGTTGAAAAATAATCCGAAAATTATTAATTGTCTGCTAACTTCAGGATCATTAAATTATGATCCTGAAGTAAGCAGACACTTAGTAATTTTTTGATTTTTTTTTTAACAATAAATTATAAAAAAAAAAAATATTTAAAAAATTTGCACTCATAGTTTTTTAAATTTTTTACATATGCATATTTTTAGTTTTTGTTTTTTTTGTAATTAATTTATCGAAAAAAAATCCGAAAATTATTAATTGTCTGCTAAATTCAGGATCATTCGAATTTCTGGTTCTGATTCCGATTTAAACCGAATTAAAACCAATTCAAAACTTCTAAATCGGTTTTATTCGAAAATAATTCTTGAATTCTTTAAAATTCTCTTACTGAATTTAACAGAATTAAAATTTTTAATTCGGTGGAATTCAGTTGTTTAATCAGGATTTAGATCGAAATGAATGATTATTAGTAAGTAATTTAAATAAAAATCATAAATTGTGGATAGGATAGAGGTACCGTTTTTGGTTACTTTAGGGCCAGTTTTTGACACTAAAATTTAAATAAAATAATTCATAAAAGATACTTTTATCCCATTATTAAAATGGTAATTTTATATGAGCCTGCAGTTAGCCGACGTCTAATAATTATTGGTTTTTTTTTTAAACGACAAATTATAAGAAAAAAAAATTTCAAAAAATTGCACCCATAGTTTTTTAAATTTTCTACATGTGCATATTTTTAGTATTCTTTTTTTTTTAAATTTAATTGTTGAAAAAATTAATCCAAAAACTGATAATTGTCTGCTAACTTCAAATTCATAATTTTATTTTGTACTTTTTCATTAATTTAAATAAAAGTATCAAAGGTCCAAAACTGGAGCAGTTGCCACAAATGATACTTCTACATGTCTAACACTTTAACTTTAACAATCTAGGGTAGAAGTACTTGTGGACACTTAATACTTTATTTTAATTAATGAAAAAGTTTTAAAAAACTGTCATGACCCTGAAGTTAGCCGACACCCGCGACTAAAAATAAAAAATCTTATAACTTTAGAAAAAAAAAAGTTTTTCAAATTTAAAAAAAATGCTCGTGTAAATTTTTAAATTTTCTAGACGAGTATTTTTTTAAAAAGATTAAAGAATAAAAACTCGAGGTATAATTTGAAATTAAATTTTAAGATTACTTATTTTTTGTTTAAAAATTTTTACAAACCTCATTACTTTTTGATTTTCATATACAATTTTTCGAAATCTTGAGTATTTTTTTAATTTTTCTGTTACCTGCTATTTTTAAATAAAATATCTTGTAATTTACAAAAAAACAAAAATTTTTGAATTTCGAAAAAATACTCGTGTAGATTTTTAAATTTTCTAAACGTGTATTTTTTTTGAAAGATCAAAAATACTCGAATTGTTATTTTAAATAAAAATTTATAAATTTATAATTAATTAAAAGCTAATTCGTTTTTAAAATTTATAGTCAGAGGCTCCCGATTACTATAAATTTGAGTTCAAGCTCCAATAACTTTTCAACAGATGAATTTATCAAAAAATAATGAGACTTTTTTTCTAGAGCGTTTAGTTTCCTACAAAAATATATCTTGAGCTTATCTGTACCATGAGCCATTGCCGAGGTAAAAAATTCAAAAATTAAAAATCTGTCATGATACTGAAGTTAGCCGACGTCTGATAACTTTTGAATTTTATTAAAAACGATAAATTATTCAGAAAAAAATATTCGGAAAAATTGCACCTGTAATTTTTTCGATTTTCTACATGTGCATATTTTTAGTTTTTTTTTTTTTGCAATTGATTTGGTAAAAAAAAAAATCCGAAAATTGTTAATTGTCTGTTAACTTCAGGATCTTCAATCTGTCACGTGACCTAACAAACATCAAGTGTCCACATGAAAAAACTTTTTCAAATACAAAGAAATTTTTTTACACGCACATGGTGGTGCCACCTACAGTACCTATGATATAACGTACACAATAATATACCTCATGTGCTTTGTTTATAAATTAACCGCTAGCAGTTATTGAGAAGATAAACAAGTAAACGTAATAATTAAAAAAAAAATTCGTATACATGCGGTAAGTTATATTTTATTGTATTAAAATAATTTTATTTTAACCAATAGAACTAAAAATTTAATTTAACAATAAATAGATATTGAGAAAATGCCACGAGTGAATAATAGATTGACAAGAGAGCTTGCCAAACTAACTCAAAATCCACCGGAAGGTATAGCATGTTATCAAAAAGATGATAAAATAAATCATTTGATCGTGACTATTTTGGGCCCAAGTGGTAGCCCTTATGAAGGCGGATTATTTAAATTGGAAGTAGAAGTTGATGATTCTTATCCATTTGAACCACCGAGAATAAAATTTTTAACGCCTGTTTACCATCCAAATATTGATACCGGTGGTAGAATTTGTATGGATTTATTAAAAATGCCACCAAATGGTGGCTGGAATCCTACATTCACATTAGAAAATATTTTTGTTGCTGTACAATCATTACTGGGCCACCCAAATCCAGATGATCCGTTGATGCCGACAATCGCAAATGAATATCGATTTGATAAAAGTGAATTTGAGAAGAAAGCTCGTGAGCATGTACTCAAACACGCTAATTCTTAATTACTTTTTTTGAAATATATATTTTTGTATTTGATTACTGGGAAATTTGAATAATATGTTTAGTATTGAATTATATTACATCATTATCATAAGTTTTTATTATATGTAATTTACAATTAACAACAAATTAATTATTAAAATGTTTAATTTAAACAATGAGCAGATGTTTAAATAAATTAATTTAATAGCAGTAATTTCTATCACATTTTTATTCACTTTAACAAATACTTTATTTTACTTAAGGGGGAAACGGGTCTGAGATACAAAAAAAAGAGGATATTTTTGTGATTTTTTTTTTCAGAGTACATTCGTTATAAAAATTTTTGAAATTTGTGACATTATTAAGTGACATTCCAAGAATATTCTGCTAAATTTTCATTAAAAAATGTTGAAAAATAAGCCAGTGGTAGTGGGGAGAGACGAGCCACTTTAAAAAAAAGTCTCTATGCCGTAGGCAGGATAACTCAGGACTGTCTCATCTGAAATAAAAAAACTAAAAAAATTTCTTTAGAACACAAGTTTATCTTGGATTCGAACAAAGGAATAAACAAAATATTCATTTTTGAATTTTTGGTAAAGGTGCAATCAAAAAACTCTGATTTTTCCCAAAAATTGCTCCTTTTGTTTAATTAAAAAATAAGTAGTTTTTGAAAAAAAAAAAATCCTTCGTTCAAATCTAAGATAAACTTATGTACTCAAGAAATCTTTTTGGTTTTTTGATTTCAGATGAGGCAGTCATGAGTTATCCTGCCTACGGCATGGAGACTTTTTTTTAAGTGACTCGTCTCTCCCTACTACCACTGGCTTATTTTTCAAAATTTTTTAATGAAAATTTAGCAGAATACTCTTGAAATGTTGCTTAATAATGTCACAAATTTTAAGAATTTTAATAACGAACGTACTCTGAAAAAAAAAATCACAAAAATATACTTTTTCATATCTCAAACCCATTTCCCCCCTTAAAATCAAAACTGTTTAATTCAATTATAATTCATAAATATAAACAGTTTTAATGTTTAAATAATTAAGCAAAACAAAGTATTTATAAATTTATTAAGTAATAAATTATGTTTTTTTATATAATTTTCCATTTTCAAGACGCCTTAAGTGATTAAGTATTCGTTCTTTAGGAATGTTGATAGATATTACAAAAATGATATTTATTTTTATATATATATAGGCACAGAGCAAAAGGCAGTGAATAGTTATTATTAATATATATGATTATGAAAAACAAAAAATAAAATAGAAGCTTTATTTTACATGAGTGTGAATAAAGTAGACATACGACAATTTTTTAATTACCCATAAAAAAATTAAATAATTAAAATAACAAAATTAAAAAAAATGCATGTACTGAAGTTTAAATTATCTAAAAATGCATTTTTTTTATTTTTATTTTATGAACATTTTTAATTTATTATTTCTAAGTTATAAAAATTGTCAGATGTCCGCTAACTTTACTATCATTTATTTTACACGATAATTTTTTTTTTATAAATATACCCAAGTAGCACAAAGCCATTTTCGAGATGTCATAAAGGCGTCTGAAGAAAAACATGATTGATTTTCCCATGAAACAATTTACATCACAAGTTGCTGGTCGCCTTGACTGATCACAATAATCTTTTGATAAATACTATATGGACTTGCCCAAAATGACGTATAGAGGACAATTTAGTAGTAGTCTTGTAGTATTTTTATGAAAGTATCTTGCAGAAGACCACTAGGTGTCTACGTCTTTATATAACTATCAAGATATTAATCAGAGTGGCCACAAACTGGAAATATTTGAAATTTAATGCAACCAGGAAATGTCAGGGAATTTTGAAAAGTATCCAGGAATTTAATTGTAACAGTTCAAAATTTTTGCTCGTCTTAAAAACGGTCTACGGGCCTCAATAAATATCTTATTGATACCAATAAAATTTAAGAATCAGGGAAAAATGTAAAAAATTTCTGGAAAGTCGGGAAATATAAAAAAATTTTGAAATCATTTTTTTGTGGCCACTCTGATTAATGCAAGATTCTAAGGCGATTTTGTAGGACTCACACATGAGATTGTACTAAAGAACATTGAAGATGTCTTGCTCAAAATGTGTTAGTAAAATTATTCACACGTATCTTGAGTCTTGCACCAGAAATTACTTGCAGACACTAACGCATATCTTACGCCAGATCTGCTCAAGTGTCATATTACACCATTTATATATCTCACTTCTACTCCAGGATAATATGACACTTCTTGAGCAAATCTGGCACAAGATTAGCTCAAGTCACTGTACCAATGAACCTTGATCAAGATATCTTCAATACTCTAGCGTAGTCTTGTACAAGATTTGCAATTTAAAACTTTGTACGTCTGCAGCAAGATCCATAGTTATATAAAGACATAGACAACCAGTGTACTTGTGACCAGGCTTGGGCAAGATTGCTATAAGATTGTTCTATAGGTTTTTTTTCTCAGAGCAAATTTTTTTTAAATATATGACATACAAATGTTGGTCTTGGAGTAGTAGAAAATTTTCGTCCTTTTCAGTCATATGACAAAAGTTAAGAAAGAAAAAAATAAATAAATTATAAAGACGATTGTATTTCATATTGCCGACTGACATATTTATGAAAAACATCTGACATGAATAAGATTAATTTCTCATGTCTTATAAAAGTTTTTCTAATTGACAAGTTCTACAAATTACTAAATTGGTAAATATTTTAAATTTACTTTCAGCCGGATTTTTTGACATCATTAATTTTTATTATCTTATCAATATTTCGCGCCCTTATTGATATGCCGACACAGATTTTATTTGTCTTAATGTCGCAAAGCCAAGTGTACTGCTTGGGATATTGATATGTATAACTTTTTTTTTATATATAATTTGGAATATTATTTAAAATAAAATCTTTGATTAAAGAAAAAAAAAAAAAGTAAAATATAAATCTGAAGAATTTTTTATTTAGAAATATTTGTACTTGATTTTCCTGAATGATATGAGATATTATTTTATATATATGTATATATAATGATTTGAGCGATATAAATTTAAATACTTTATGCAAAATTGCCGTAAAATTCATTTATTAAATATTAATATTTGGTAAATCGTAAACTCGATTATTTACGAAAATTAATTTTCTTTAGTTATATTTTTTTTTTAAATATTCCAAAAAAAATTTACTATACTTGGCACTATAACTTTTACCATAAAAAATAGGCCAATTGAAATAATTATCACGGAGGCCATAATAATAATAATACAATTTTTTTTTTAAACATAACAAAGCGATTTAGCGTATTTATAAAATTTTCTATATATTTTATCGCATGACCATATAAATGTCTTCTTCATTAGAGACTATTTGTTTTTTTTCCTGCTCTACAACAATGTCTTTGGGCCTCGGAGACATTGGAACATAATCAGAGTGTTCGGACGTCGTATTAATTGGCATTAAAATTTTTTGCTGAGGAGATCCTGTTATGTCACTTGATGTCGATGATTTAAAATTGTCCTCATGATGTAACTCATCGTCACTAAATATCCCACTTTTTGAAGAGTCTGAACCACAACGTATTCGTGGCGGCAGTGGAGGTGGGATACGACTTTTATTATAATAATTAAATTTAATGTCACTAAGATTTTCATAAACATGTAAACTATCCATGCTAAGTTTGTTGTCGTAATTAGTCTCAACAATTTCTTCATAAATACCCGAAGCTACTGATAAATTAGACACTCTTTTGTGTAAAGGTTCCTCGAGTTCTTCTAAACTAGCACTGATATTTGATAAATTAGCAGGCTCTGTCTCGTAAACATTATCAACTGCTCTTACATAATAATCTATTGTATCCTCATTTATTTTTCTGAATGTTTTACCAGAATCACTAATCTCATTGAACACAAACTTTCCCTCACGTTCCAACCTTGGTTTTAATAATAAAAGTTCAGCATTAGCAAGACTTGAGACAACTTTACTATTAATAGTCAAATTTCCCAACTCATTGTCATTTGTAAATCTTAAATCACCTTCGCTTAAACTTAAAGGTCGAATTATTTCAATTTTATTGCTGTGTTGTCTTGGCTCACGGCCTTGTTTTACTAAACTCTGTAATAATTGACTTGCATTTAAACAAAATATGTTGAGTTCACCGATACCACCGCGGAATGATTTAGTTGTATGAATAACACAAATTCGTTTAACGTCATCTGGGTGACCAATTGTTGATAAATTAAATTGGTTCATTTCAGTCCACTCTAAGTGCTCGATTATGTTACCAGTATGAACGTCTTTTATAAAAATACCACAGCGGCTAGCAACCAAATCTCCGTGTAGACCTGAATATATATAAATTTTTAGAAAATTAATTATTTTTAAAACATTTTCAGACAGTGCCTCCCACTTTTTTTTTAAATATTCAATGACTTTGAATTGTTATAACAGATTTTAATTTTATTCATAGTGGCCACATTTAAGGAAGATCTGGAAACGGCAGGAAATTTTAAATATATTGAAAAAATCAGGGAAAAGTCAGGGAATTTTGTCACAGTAGGAAAAATTTTTACTTGATTTTTATAATGATTTGATATTACTACTAATGGTCAGGAAATTTTTTAATTATTAGACTGGAAAAGTCAGGAAATTATAAATATATTGGAAAAGTCAGGGAATTTTCTAATTATTTGACTGGAATTCTGGGAAAAGTCAGGGAATTATAAATATACTGAAAAAATCAGGGAAAAGTCAGGAAATTTTTTAATTATTTGACTGGAATTCCTGGAAAAGTCAAGGAATTATAAATATATTGAAAAAATCAGGGAAAAGTCAATTATTTGACTGGAAAACCTGGAAAAGTCAGGGAATTTTCTAATCATTTGACTGAAATTTTTAAAAAAGTCAGAGAATTATAAATATACTGAAAAAATCAGGGAAAAGTCAGGGAATTTTCTAATTATTTGTCTGGAATTCCTGGAAAAGTCAGGAAATTATAAATATACTAGAAAAGTCAGGGAATTTTCTAATTATTTAGCTGGAATTCTTGGAAAGGTCAAGGAATTTTTTAATTATTCGACTGGAATTCCTGGAAAAGTCAGGAAATTATAAATATACTAGGAAAGTCAGCGAATTTTTTAATTATTTAGCTGAAATTCTTGGAAAGGTCAAGGAATTTTTTAATTATTCGACTGGAATTCCTGGAAAAGTCTGTGAATTTCAGTTTTAAAAATCTATGCTCACTATGATTAAAATTTAATTAATTAATTTCACTAAAATCAAAGCATCAATTGAAATTCCCCGACAGATTTTTAAAAAAATTACTCACAGTTGTTATCAATTAGTAATTTAACGAAATTTGGTAAATAAATTCCAGCCTAAAAAATTGACATTCAAAATTATAAGACCTGATTCTACTGAAATAAATTTTCCAAATTTCGTTTAGCTCCTAATTGTCATCAGCTGTAAAAAATTTTTTTTAAATTTCTCGGTGAATTTTCTTATTTTCAATTAATGCTTCAACTTTTTTAAAATTAATTGTCAAAATTTAAATACCGTCATTACAATCGTCATTGAAAATTTAAAAAAAGTATCGGGCACCACCTGAATGGCCTTAAACATCATAAATATTTACCAGTTAAACCAGATGATCTTGAATGCGTATTATCAACCATCGAAATATTAAAAGTCCCTTCAACAAACCGATATCTTCTAGGTTTCAATAATTCTCTAATATTCGCCATCCACCTCTGGGTTTCTGATTCAGACATTCCACTTAAATAAAGCAGCGGTTTTCTTTCTTTGGCAGGAAAAATCCCAAAGGCAAAGGATTTTGTTCTTGACTCTGTCCGACATATCACTGAATCCGATGGAATTTTAATAGTATTCCGGTATGCATTCAAACCGTCAATGGTAAGACCACGCTCCAGTTGTACTTCAACACCTAGACCAACTCCTAATTTACGAACAGTGCACCAATGTCGACGCCAAGTTTTCCACGAAACAAATGACCTTTTTCGCATCAAGGTACCAGGTAATTTAGCGTCCATAAATCCACAAAGTTCTGCATAACTGTCCATAGTTTTTATTTTCCTTAAACTATTTTTTAAATTAATTATTATTTAAATTTTAAAAACCAGTCGCGCCTTTTTTTAAATAATTTTTACATTTTAAATAATCAATTAATTATAAATATAAATTTATATTTAAAAATTAATTATTTCAGTTGAATCACAGAACATTTTAACAAAATAATCACGATACTATAGTCCACATATATATAAATATATAAATATAATTATATATTTATGTATATAAAGTTTAATGAACTTGATAAATTGTTTTTAAAAATATTAATAATAAGATTTATTTACAATCACTTTTAAATAAAATTCAAATTTTTAAATAAATTATTTAATATTTTAAAAATAAAAACAATTTTTTTTTAATATAAATGAAACTTATACACAAACAACAGGAGCAAGATGTTTACTAACGTAAGTAAAATATAAACTGATGGTAGAAGTAACTAAGTACTATTTCTAACCGGAAGATTACCCCCCTCTTTTTTTTCCAGGCATCCAGTAAAACTTTACCCTACCTGTCTAAGTGCTGATGTACTGGATCGATTTACAAAACGTATACAGACGAAAGGGCAATGAAACTCCCCACTGTTACTTTGATTTTTCCCCCAGGTGTCGCTGATAACGCAGTTGTTATCCTGGCTGTAGGTAGATATATTTATATATATATATATTATTTTATAAATAAAATAAGTCACGTTTCAAGCGTTCCTTTCGACTGATTTTAAATATAACACGTCCTTACTTTATTAAAGTGTCACTTTAAATTTCTTCCGTGACTTCCGGACAATTACGGATTAAAAAAAAATATTTTACTTTCTAAATTAATTTTTTTTTACGTATTAATTACATACAATATGGTCATTTAAACTTTTAAATATGATAGTTTTTTTTTTAACTCGTAAATGTGTAATTTATTTTGAATTATTTTTTTACGCCCCCCTAATAATGATTCACATCAATGTAGACTAAAATGTAATTAACTAGGGAATATTTTATGATTCATATATTCAAAACGACCTCATTGGAAATTTGTTACGATCTTGTTACATGAACATGTATATTACTGTATATTTATTTTTATTTTAAAACTTTAATTATTTAAATAATTATGAGTCTGAAGCTTATGGACAATTAACTATTTTATTTTAGGATTTTTTTTCAATACGTCAGTTTTAAAAAAAAGAAAAACTAAAATATGCACATGTAGAAAATTAAAAAAACTACAAGTGCAATTTTTCAAAATATTTTTTTTTTATAATTTATCATTTTAAAAAGAATTCAAAAATTATTAGACGTTAGCTAACCAGTATCACATCAATGTTTGGTTTTTTTTCAACAAATAAATTACTAAAAAAAGAAAAACTAAAAATATGCACATGTAGAAAATTATAAAAACTACAAGTGCAATTTTCCGAAATAGTTTTTTTTATAATTTATCATTTTGAAAAAGAATTCAAAAATTATTGAATGTCAGCTAACTTGAGTACTGTAAAAAATTGCTGGTTTTACTGAAATATGCAAAAAGTAATTTTTATTTTATTTGAAATTTTGTTTCTAGATGAATGTTCTCTTCAAAATATTATTTTGAATAACTTTGAGTATTACTTCTGACGTAGATGTATTATATGCTAAGTTAAAAATATGTTTTTCTTTACTAAGAAAAAGTAAACAAGTATGAAACGAATTTAATGACCTTAGGTAAACTTTTACTTGGGTTGACGAAGGCTTGAAACCCAAGTTGTAAGTACCTGCAAGACAATGCGTTTTTCTTCATGTTGCCTTCATATATCTTATAAGATAAGGGAAAATTTTTAGACTTTATAATTTAAACAGAATAAGAATAAGTTAATCTTTAACAAACTTTTCGAAAGCAAAGAAAAAGTCTAGAACTAATTTTTCATACATTTATATAAAACAATTTATTTTAATTCACTATTACCATATCCAAATTTCAACAATGTCAATTTAAAAAAAAAAATTTTAATTTTGAACTCTCATAAAATTTACAGAGTAAACGCAGATTAAATCTGGAGTGAATTCGAAGTAAACGCGAAGTGGATGATTGTGTATTTATTTACTGTCCCTAAAGTAAAATTCACTCCGAAAAGAAGTGAAATTTACTCCTAAAAGGAGTTTTTTAAAATATTAAAACTCTGAATCGGAGTGAATGCGGATTTAAAAAAAATTTCGAAGTTTTACAATAAATTATTCAGCGTATGAAATAAATAAGGGGTTTTTTTAGTGGAATAATTTCGGAGCGGTGTCGAGTTTATTTCAATTTACATCCATTCCAATCTGGAGTTTTAATGTCAAATAAATTTGTGTTCAATAAAAAACATTTTTGGCGCGAAATCATAAAAAAATTATTTAAGTATCAATAATTAAACATAGTATATATTTTTTTAATTCATAAGATTTTAATGTTTCAATCATTCAATTCAAATTTCCCTCCACTAAATTTTTTTTTATAAATAATATCCCCTTGGAGTAAAATTTACTCCAAGGAAATGAAATAAATAAAAATTCATACGGTTTATACTCACTCCGGATTTAATACGCGATTACTCGAAAATTTGTTACAGTGTAATAAGCGTTTTTAATATTACGGGTCGTTTTAAATTACATTTTTTAAACAGGGAGTTTTTAAACATATTTTTTGTGGAAACAAGCTGTCGCTTCATTCAAAAATTATAAAAGAAAGAAGTAAAATTTCTAATTATTTTTTAAATTTGGAACCCTCGTAAAATCAATTAAAATGATCATAAAATAAAAATTTTAAAAAATGACTAGTTTATTTTATAACTAATTAAGGTAACTTTTTTGAATTAGAAATTTTCTATCGTACTTTGAATTTTCATAAACTGAATCATTCAAAATTAAATTTTTACTGATTCCTGTAACATTTAATTATTTATTTTACTATGATTGTGTATATTAATGACTTTTGACATCTTTCAGTACTTAATGAAGTCCAGAAATGAACATTAAAAACAAATCATTGAAAAATAACAAGACTTGTATACAAATAACTGTGAATTATATACCATATTTATTTTATTAGTTTCAATATATTTGTTACAGAGTCCAGTTATGCCACTTCATTAGAAAGTAATGACCGAAAGAAGCCAAGGGACTAGAAATTTGTCATCATTTTTAAAATTTCAAAGCAATATTAGTTCCGATTTATTCTATAAGTTCAAGCTGTCGCTTCCTCAATAAGTGATAAATAAATAAGATATAAAAGTAAAATTTTTCGATTTAAAAATTTCTAAACGAGGATCAATTTTTCTTATCTTCGGACTTGATCAAAGTAATTGTCTAAAAAAAAACGAATGAAATTTCATTAGTGTCCGATAAAAAAATAAGTACTCTCGTGATAACGGCGCTTTGTATTTAATACACATAGATAGTGATCCAATGATATTTTTGGAACCTACTCAACAAATTGAAATGTTAAAATTTTCAGAAAGTTTCGTTATAAAGACAAACGCAATAGTTATTGTAATAAAATCTATTATAAATTAATATCAATAACAATACGTATGCAAGCAACGTAATTTAAGTATAACATTAATATAAATTATAGAATTATAATAAAAATACGTCATGGAAAATTTTATTATCAAAGCTCCCCATTAAATTATTTATAATTTATTTATTTAAATTTCAATTAAAATATGTTGTATTTATTAGTTTATTTATATATCTATTAATTATTAACTGCGTTGGGAAATTTTTATGAAGCATTAAAAAAAAAAATTAATAATAATAATATCCCAAGTGACCTAATTAATTTATGATCCTGAAGTTAGCAGACACTTAGTAATTTTTTGATTTTTTTTTCAACAAATAAATTACAAAAAATAAAAAAATATAAATATGCACATGTAGAAAATGTAAAAAATTTCAGGTGCAATTTTTTCATATATTTTTTTTTTTATAATTAATTATTTTAAAAAAATCCAAAAATTATTAGACGTCGGCTAACTTCAGTATCATATTAATTTTGATACAAAAAGTTAACAAAAGAAATGTTGCCATTTTTTTTCGATGTAAAAAGACGGTTTTTTTTCAACAAATATTACTACTAATGTCCAGCCAAAAGTTAACTTTTATTTTTCAAAAAGATAACTTTATGGTAACAATTTATCAACTTTTTGATATCTTAACATTTTGGTTTTTTTTTTGATAATACTGTAACGTTTTGTTGACGAATAGCAATTAGTTTTTTGATACCAAACAGGTAACAAATTGACAACTTTTTTTATGTTGACATCGGATTCAGAATGTTATCTTTATGTTAAAAAATTAAATATTTTCATGTTGACAAAGCAATCAGAAATTTATATCGAAAAAATATCAGATTAAAAGACTTGACACAAGTGGCGGCAAAAAATTAATTACAAATAATTATCAAGTGTCATCTAAACGAGTGACCAACATCTGTATGTCTTGTTAACATAAAAAAATTACTTTCAGACAAAAAAAATTTGTCTCGCCTTTTAAGGGCATTTCCAGCCCCCCAGTTTTTAAAAATATTCAGACCTTGAACTGTCACAACAGTATTAAAATTTTTTTAATTAATTTCAAAAAAATTAAAGCATTCATTGAAAAAAGTAAAATTTCACCGACAGATTTAAAAAAAAACTCACAGGTTTTATCATTTAGGAGTTAAACTAAATTTGGTACGTAAAATTTTCGCCTTAAAAATTTGAAAATTCAAATTATAAGACCTGAAGATTTTACTAAAATTTTTTTTCCAAATTTCGTTTCTCCTAATTGATATCAACCATAAATAATTTTTTTAAAAATCCGTCATCGAAATTGTAACTGCGCTCTTTTTTTAAATTAAAGCCTTAACTTTTTTTCATTACACAAAATTTAAATACAGTCATTGCAATTTCAAGCTATTGAATATTTTTAAAAAGTGGAGGGCACTGTTCGAAAATGCCTTTAAAAAAAATCTTTATGACATCTTAAAGTTGTCTGTGTTTTGAAAAATAATTATTCCCGCCTTTTAACTAAATGCACGTGTTCACTTCTTTTTGCACTCACGCACATGAAAAAAGTGAATTTCACGCATAACTTTGGGTGTGTTCGAAAATTAACAAAAAAATTATAAAAATCCAGGAATGCATTCAGTGAAATAAAATTATTAAAAAATTATTTATCAAAATAAAAAAATACTCCAATATCCTTAAATTTTTCATCGCACGCACGCATCAAAGTATTTTTCTGTTGTCTATTTATCGATTACTTGGTTCCTTACCGTTTCGTTCAAAATAAAAGTAACCGGGTATTTTTTATCCGGAGATCAAATTAATTAATTAAACAATAATAATAATTAAGTAATAATGGCAAGCACATTTAGACGTATCTCAAAACTAAATTTTGGCGTTTTAAATAAAGTAATCAAACAACAATTAATTTACAATGGTAATATATGAAACATAACCTTGTAAGAGCGCATGTTTTATTTTATGATACTGAAATTGCCCAATATTTGATAATTTTTTGATTTTTTTTTAAATAATAAATCATAGAAAAAAAAATATTTGAAAAAATTGCACCTGTAGTTTTTTGAATTTTCTACATGTGTATATTTTTATTTTTATTTTTTTGTTTAATTCCCCGGTGAAAAAAAAAATCCGAAAATTTTCTATTGTCTGTTAACTTCTGGATCATTATTTTATGATACTGAAATTGGCCAATATTTGATAATTTTTTGGTTTTTTTTTAAATAATAAATCATCGAAAAAAAAATATTTGAAAAAATTGCACCTGTAGTTTTTTGAATTTTCTACATGTGTATATTTTTATTTTTATTTTTTTGTTTAATTCCCCGGTAAAAAAAAAAAATCCGAAAATTTTCTATTGTCTGTTAACTTCGGGATCATTATTTTATGATACTGAAATTGGCCAATATTTGATAATTTTTTGATTTTTTTTTAAATAATAAATCATCGAAAAAAAAATATTTGAAAAAATTGCACCTGTAGTTTTTTGAATTTTCTACATGTGTATATTTTTATTTTTATTTTTATTTTTTTGTTTAATTCCCCAGTGAAAAAAAAAAAATCGGAAAATTTTCGATTGTTAACTTCTGGATCATTTTATTTTATGAGTTTTAAAAAAATGTATTTATTATTTTTAGGAAACCGGACACTTTATGATGAGTCAAGTTTGGGTTTGGATAATTATAAATCAATACGGCACATCGTTAGTGAAAAATATAAAGTAGGTATTGATGCATTTAAAAGTAAAATGCATGAGTGTATCGCTGATGAAAAAGCGATGATATTTACTGAGGATTTAAAAGCAGTATTACATCTCACTGAAAAGAAACCCGATGACATTGAACTACTTGTAAAAATGCTGGAGAAATATAACAGCCAAAATTCTGAAATGCGATTTGGGACATTCAAATTTGGGCCTATCGTAATGAGAGCACTTCATTACATGAATGAACCTGACGTCGCGTTAGATTTATTTATGAACAGCAAATATGACGAGTTTTTCAATCAACTTTCAAGTTTTTTGGTCTTGTTAGATTTGTTGTATGAAAATAAAAAGTATAAGGAAGTACTCAATGCTTATGATAAAATAAAACTTAAATTCGTCAGTGGTATCAGTCATCCAAAATTAGTTATTAATCTCGTAGCTCTCTCATGTTACAAAGAGGTAATTTTTTATTTTAATATTTAATATTCTCAGACAGTACCCGCCAATTTTAAAAATTTTAAAACTACTTACAGTTGTTATCAATTAGGAGCTAAACAAAATTTAGTTTAATAAATTTTAGCCTACAGAATTATAAAATTCACATGAAGATTTCATTGAAATTTATTTTCAAAATTTTATTTTACTCCCAATTGATGTCAACTGTAAGTAATTTTTTTAAAAATCTTTTTCTCACCAAAATTTTCCTTTCTTCAATTAATGCTTTAATTTTTTTTTAATCGATTGATAAAATTTTGATAAACTTATGACAGTTGTCATTGAAAATTTTTAAAAAGTGGGGTGGAGGGGGGGGGGGCAATGACTGAGAATGCCCTTAATATGTCAAATGTTTTATTATTAATTTTTTAAATTAATTATTCATTCAACAGAACACTAAAGAAAGTTTAGAGTATGGTTTGAAAATCTGTAAAGATTTACATGATCGAGGTAGTATACCTTTGAGAAAATGTATTGCTGCGTTAGGTGGTTTAGCTCTTAATTTAAAAATGCCATATGTTACTTTGGAACTGATTTCATTAAGCAGAAAATCTGAATATATATCAGTTAGATGTCTCAGGATTATGGCATTGGCTGACTTGGATCGAATTGATGATATTGTTATCGAAATAAAGGCAATTCTTAAACGGGGACCTCCTGAAAGAAATCAGTTTTACTCTGACGTTGTAAGTTTATCTGTAATATTATTTACTATTTTATATTCACTGAAAAAAAATCAGGAGTGAATAAGAATTTTATAATACGGAGTAAAAAGGAAGTTTTTGTTTTATGGATTTTTTTAAAATCCGCATCCACTGATCCGGAGTTTTAATGTGAAAATAAACTCCTCTGAAGTGAATTTCACTCCAAGGGAATTAAATATAATAAAAAATAATTCTCTTCGCATTTACTTCGGATTTAATCCGCGTTAATTTCGTAAATTTTGTCCTGTGAAATAATTTATTAATTAATTTATCATTAATCCAATAGATTACCAGAGTTGAAGAAACTATCAAACGTTTAAATATTGGCGAAGATGAAGAAATATGTAAATTAATTAAAATTTTACAGTCTCAAGGATACATTTTATCTATGGTATGTTAATATTTTGTCTCTTGACGTTTTTTTTATATTTATTTATATCGCGTTGCTAAGTCCAGAAGGATTTATATTTTTATTCGCATTAATTTTTAAGTGTCGCAATTAAATTCCCGGATCCTTTTAGAAATTCCCTGACATTTCCATGATATTTCCCGGTTGCATTAAATTCCCTCATAATTCCCGGTTTGTAGCCCCTCTGTAGTAACGCGATACATTCAACACATAAATTAATAATTTTAATTTTAGACATTTGATGAACATATTTCGTTACCAATGAAAATAATGCCTAAAGAAAATCAACCGATGCCCAGCAGACACACGAGTTCAAGTTGGAGTGATGCTCCTAGACATAATAATTATGAAAGACAAAATAATTCAGATTATTATTCACACGGAAGAATGGCTGAATAATTTTAATACAATAAAAAATCAGTTTTTTTTTTTTTAATGTATAAACATTGTTTATGTAGTTTATTCTTATTGAAATAATAAAATTTTTTGACGACAAAATATCTATGAAAAAAATTCGTTTTACTGATTAATATTTTATAAATTTATTTTACTTCAACACTTTGCTGAAAGTTCATTTATTTTTTCTTGATTTATTTGTAACCAATCGTCCATTGGTTTAGAGCATTTCCATTGCTCTCGAATAATAGATATCAACAACGATAACCATTTCAAATTCGGCGCTGAGTCATTTGTTGTACATCTAGATGATACATTTTTTAAAAATTAATTAGTTTAAAATAAATGGAGAAGTTGCATGTTTTGTAATTAAAATTTTTTTTAGAGTTCAATTAAAGTTATTAAGAAAAACTTAAAAAATTTCAAATAATGTAACAAAACATCAATATGACGTTTAAAAATATATAAAATAAAACAGGCTTATGACGGGTAGTCGACTAGGTTTTTTTTTTGCGCCAAAATTTATTCATTTTTTTTAATTAATTTATAAAAAAAAATTTTAATTTTGACTTTAAAAAAAAAAAGATTATAATTAATTATAAAAAAATGTTCTTTCATATAAATAAATTTATGATGATTAAAAATTCATGCAACTTCTCTATTATAAAAAAAAAATAAATACCTCGGTAATGCAGCGACAATTAAATTGGCCCAACTTTCGACATTACCCGGAAATGAATAAATTGTTTTTTGTATAGACCGCAATCCACATTTACTTTGATCATTATTATAATCGATTAATTGACCAAGTGATGATACGCAGGCTATTTTTGCAACAGCAACTGATGAATTTTTACGACCAAGACGTAACGCTTTTTGTGCGCAGTAACCAAAATCACTTGAATTTGTTTCAAGTAGAATTCTAACGAGACTAATCCATGAGCCAACATCATCTAAAAATTTTTTTTTTTATTTATAGTGCATTTAATAACCGAATAAATATATTAAAATATAAAACCTGGACGTCTGTGAATAGATTTGGAGATAATGCGAATAGCTCCAATAATATCTTCATGCATAAGACATGAATAAGCAGAAAGACGGGCAACATGGTGCCTGTATTTGGGATCATCTTTGTATATTTCAAGTTCTTTGAGAACGAGACTCGTTAAATTTAAGTCATCATGAAGAAGACCGAGTGCTGCAGCAGCTAAGAGACCAGCAACTGTTGGCGGTTGAATTTCAATACATTGGAAGAGAAGTGTTTTGACATCATCAACTTCTTGGAACATGTATGCCATTGATGCCATCGCACAAAGCACATGGGCTTTGTCAGAACCATCATCTGCTAGCCAATGTAAAGCAGCTTCATACGCCGCGTATGATTCTTCATATCTTGCAGCTGAAAAATATATTTATCAAATAAATTTTTTAAAATTATTCAATTAATTTTTTGAACTTCTCGCTATGAAAATTAAATATTTAAAAAAAAAGGAAACTTATTGGTTTCAGTTCGATTTTCAAAAACCGAATTTTCATCAGATCTCGATGTTTTGAGGTCCTAGGAAGTTATTGTGACTATTTCCGGATGGACGTTCGTCCGTCCGTCCGCGCACGTGTGTGGGTAAACTAATTTTTGTCGTATGATTTACTTTTTGTCGTCACTTTCCAAGTAACACACTTGGCATTGTGACATCTGTAAGATAGAAATTTTGAAGCTTTTTTTTTCACCTATCGGTAAGGTACCAGAATAATGACAAAACAATCAGAAATTTATGTCACTGAAAAAATATCTGCTTAAAAGACTTGGCAGGGCGACGACAAAAAGTAAATTACAAATGATGGTAAAATAAGTCATCTGAACTTCGCTTTGAGACAAAAAAAATTTGTCTTGTCCTTTTGAAAGACAACTTAAAGATGTCATTCAAAAGGACAAGACAAATTTTTATTGTCTCAGTCAAGTTTTTTTTTTTTTTATATAAATAAGACGTACAAATTTTGGTCCTTCGAGCCATAGAAAGTTTGTTATTTTTCCTATGTTAAAAAAGTCATTTAAATTAAACAATCGTTTAGATGACACTTGATAATTATTTGTAATTAAATTTTTGCCGCCACTTGTGTCAAGTCTTTTAAGCAGATATTTTTTCGGTAATATAAATTTCTGATCACTGTCAATATTTTGGTGCCTTGATAGGCCAGAAAACAGTCTAAAAACTTCTATCTTATAGACATCACAAAGCCAAGTGTGCTACTTGGGAACTTCCCAAATTTACCTCAAAATGTAATCAGTTCTGTCTTGATGAGACCTTACGATTGCCGCCACATCAAATCGGTTAATTCGTTCCAAAGATATCGTACGACAAAAATTAATGTTTTGTAGCTAAATGTATTTTTTTTTTATTAAACAACAAAATAACCATTTTTTGACCTCGAAGAACTCAAAAATTTACAAATAGTATATTTTTGCGCTTTCTGCACTCAAAAACAACGGGAAGTTTTGGGGTTGGCCTGCAGGGTCAACCGTTTTTCCGATTTTTAAGCAGTTGATAAATACCTTTAAATAAAGCCAGAGCTAATTGACAATGAGAATTAAAGTTAGCGGTTTTTATATGCTGACAAATATCAATGGCTTCGTTGAATTGTCCCATTTGAACTAAAACTCTTGCAAGGTTAACTCGTATATGATCTTCTTGAGTATCATCTTTTCCTAATTTTAGAGCAACAGAATATTCATGAGCTGCTAATTTAAATAATTTTTGACGTTCTAACAACAACCCTAGAGCATTTCGTCCGTAAATTACATCAGGTTCTCGTTCTGAAATATAAATTTTATTATATTATTTATTAGTCAAAAAAAATGTTATTTATAAAACATGATAATTAAATTTATTTTTAAAATAAATTACCAGTGTACCAAGTCATTGCGTCTATAGCTACAGGTATTGCGTGCATGTTGACGATCATGTAATGATACAGAGGATCTTTTCGAGCTTCAGGATTTAAAATAGTCATCAGAACCCAGTGAGAATAACCAACTGCGGCTTGTGGATGGTAACCAAGTTGTATGGCATGACGGAATAGATCCATTGCTTCTTTATTGTCAATTGATTCGGCAATTATTCCTTGACCAATCCAACTATTTGAGTACTCGGGATCAGCACGTTGTGATCGTGAGAATGCTCTGTTAGCTTTTATAGTTTCTCCTGTAATATTAATTATAAATCTGTAGTAATTTAATTATAATTATTCAGGGTGGCCACAAAAAAATGATTTCAAAATTCCCTATTTCCCGGTTTTTCTAGTAAAGTTTTTCACATTTTTCCCTGATTCAGAAATTTTATTGCATCATTGATATTCAAAGTTTTCGTTATATTTTCATTGTCGATAATTAAATTTGATTATTAAATCATAAGAGAAACCAAAAAAAGTTAATAAAATAAATTAATATGGCCTACTTTTGATCATTTGATGTTAAAAATATGAAAGTTAAAATATTTAATAAGAAATTTTATGATTTAAATAAATTCAAAATACACAGTCACAAAAATTGAGAGATATTTAAAAAATTTCAAATTTTTAAGTGATTTTCCTTAGGTTGTAACTCGACAGAAAATTTTCGTACATCAAAAACAAAAAGGACAAATTGTAGCTTCAAGTGTCTAGTTTTCTGATCTGGTCTTTGAATTTTTTTATTATCCACGGTCTCGTAGTAATCAGAAGTTAATGATAATTATCGAAAAAAATTTATTGAAGCCCGTCGACCGTTTTTAAGACGAGCAAAAATTTTGAAAATTTTTTTTTCGATGGTTTTCTTAAGATTACTCCGGGTCCGTGCATAATAAAAAAATTAAAAACTAGATCAGAACACTAAATTATCTAATAATTCCCGATATTTTCGGTTTGTGGCCCCCTTATATATATAAAAAATTTTGAATTAATACCTAAATATAAATACAGAGTTCCTAAATTTGTCCAAGCAACTCCATTGTTTGGCTCACGATCAATCGCCATAACCCAAGAATGTTGAGCTAATGCATAATTTTTAATTTCGGGCAGCATACAAATAATTCCAAGAATATTCCAGTGTACCCAAGTTGTTGAACAAAGTCTGACTGCTTGCTTAGCTGCTTCTAAACTTTTTTCAGCAGTGGTTTTACGATTTACTGTACTGTCGTGATAAACTTGTGCTAAATAGCAACAAGCTAAATCATGCCACAGTAATGAAGAGTCTTTAGTGATACTTAATGCACGACAATAAGATCTAAAATAGATTTTTAAATTAAAAAATAGTTTAAAAAAAAACCATTCGGCAGCCAAATGGTAATAGATTTCTTATTATTTATTTATTTGTTTTCGAGCTATCAAATGAAAATTAGTTGAAAAATTTAATTTCTTGGACATTTTCCATGAACCAAGGTCAGAAATTTATGTAAAGAATGGGCCTTAATGCCTCAGGGAGATTTTTCGCCCCCTCCTCAACTAAGTTAAAAAAAAAAACATTTTTTTTTCTAAAACTTCAAACGCATTTTCCTCAAAACTATTTTTTCAAAGTCCGTGAGCACTGCTATTTAAAAACTACATTACCGATTTATTTCAAACTTGGTACACACTTTCTACATATAAAATACCTCACCCCAACGATAAGTTTTAGAATTTTTTTTTACATGGGGGGTTTTCCACCTACTAAATGGCGCAATTTTTCATAAAAAAATAGCAATTTTTACTTTAAATGAACACAAAAATTTTAAAAATAAAAAAAAAATATTCAGAGATCGTTGGAAGGAGGATTTAATGATACTTTGACTAAATTTCTATGGTTTTTCATTTCGGATAATTTCCAGCTAAGGTACAGTTCACCGCAAATCGTCGATTTTAAAAGACGTTCTTGGAAAAGCTGCGTCGCCGGCTTGTTTGTGGATATTTTCGCATAAAAAAATTACCTAATGTTGTTGAATCTATTCTTAATAATGTTCAAAAGGTTTCAATAAATTTGCTCAATCCATATGCCTAAAAAAAATTCGTAACAAAAGCGTTTTTTTCACGCTTTAACCTTTACCCCAGCTCCCTTAATCTGTTCGAAAAAATTGGAACGGAAAATTAAAGTTAATCTCATGAATTTCCAAATACATTTAACAGAAATGAACTATCGTTTTTTATACTTGACGAATTATGTTAGGTTTTGACAAAATTCTTTGAAAATTCCATGAGGACAAATGCAATAGCCAGATTTCTATAAGAAATCTATTAACAAGGGCTAGATTTATTTTTTTTTTATTACCTAGCAGCGAGAGTAAAAAGTTCACTCTGATGAATTTCAATTCGATATTTTTCACTCATGGATTTAATTAATCCTGGAGTTACTTCAACATAACAATATTTTTCAGGTAAAATAGCAACTCTGTAACAGGCATCACCAAGAAGTTTCCACAGACATGATAAATTACTATTTTCAATAATAGCGTCCGTAAGACTGTCTATTGCCTGCTGACAATTTCTTCTTGCACGTCCAAGTAATTGTTTACTTGCATTTTCTTTAGCGAGACCTAAACAAGTTTCTGCTAAGCCTTTTAACGCTGGTATATAACGTTGTTCCTGACTTAAGACTTGGGTAAAAGCTTCCTTTGCTTCATCATGTCGCCCGAGAACCTGAAATTTTCCATATTAATTTTTTCAAAACTAAAAATTTACGTATTTAAAATTATAAACTCACCAATTTAATATTAGCAAGTTGTATCATTGGATAAAGAGACCCTGGTGATAATTCTAATGCTCGTTGATAAGATTTCAGTGCTGATGTGTGTGCGCCACGTGCCCAATAAGCATCAGCAAGTGACTCCCAACAGTGACTATGTAAAAAATAATTCGGCTAATTTATTAATTAACAAAAAAAATTAGTTAATAAACACTTTTTTAAATTTACTTGTCATTAGGATCTGCTCTGATAACATATCTCAATGATTTGATCGCCTGTTCTATTTTTCCTTGGTCTAATTGCTGAAGACCAAGCTGTAACCATGCCCACTTTGGGCCACCACCTTCGGCAGTCGTTACTCTTTGAAGCATCTGCATATTTGCTTCCTAAAATTATAATTTATGTGAAAAAAATTAAAAACTGTTGGACGTGTGGGCCAACTTTTAAACTTCCCGCTGTTTTTGAGCTCAGAGATTTCGAAAACGTCATTATCAGTAAACTTTTGATCTCTTCGAGTTCAAAAAACGGCGGGATCAAAAATAATTTTTCAAAAATTTTTTAAAAATCGAATCAGTTTTAAGTCAGTAAAAACTTTTTCGATTTTCCAAAATCGAATCGAAACCAATTTGTCATTTTTTGAACGATTTTCAATTTTTCCAGCGGGAAGTTCAAAAAATTATTTATAAACAAATAAACTTACGGTATTTTTTAAAAGCCTATAGGCTGTACTCAAACCAGCGCCAGCTTCTTCAGAGTTGGGATTTATTCTCAGAGCTTTTTGATAACATTTTCGGGATTTCTCAAGATCATTACCATGCTCGCGATAATAATGGCCAAGATAAACTAAACATTCCCAGTCATTTGGATCCGCATGGATGCCTTTCAAAAAGGCCATTAAACTGTGACTATAATTGGACATCTTCCAGTAAATGGTACCAAGTATTTGCCAGGCTTCAGAAGTATCCAGAACTGCGCCCAAGGCATCGATAGCTTCTTCATATGATCCACGATTTTTTAAATATAATCCGCGAATAACTGCCGCTTCTTGATGAGTTTCCGGATCATTTTCTAATTCTTCTAGGAGATTTAGAGCTTCAGGAATTTCTTTAAGAAGTTGAGCTCGGGTAAGAAGTAATTTTAATTTTTTCGATGAATCATTTTCAAGTAACTAAGAAATTAATAATAATAAATATTATTATTATTATTTATTGTAAAAACTATTTTTTGTCACCTACTTTTTTACATTTTTCCGTAGCTTGTTCCCATTTTTTTTTACTGTCACTTCTGATTAATGATTCAATAAATAATAAATTAACTTTAGGAATTAATTCTCTACGACTTTTGACATTTAAATTAAATGCATTTTCCGCTGCATTTTCAGTTTCTGGCCAACAGTGTAGTTTTGCATTGATGTTAGTCAATGCAACCCAAGGAAATAAATATTTTTGATTTAATGTTACCACTTGGTAAAGTAAATCTCTTGATTCAATGTAATTATTATTTTGATAATAATGCATTGCTTTTGCAAATATCGCTAAATAAAAATTACAATCAAGATCAAGTAATGATTGATAGTATAGATCAATAGCAATGTCTTCAATGACATCATAATTTTCTAAAACAACTTGCTCTGCATATACACGACAAATCCATTCTAGTAAAATATTAAATCAAAATAATTATTATGTAATAATAAAATAACCCGCGGAAAGAAAATTTGTTTAAAAAAAGTTCCTGATCGAATTTCAAAAATTGAGACAATTCTGAACTTTGCGTTGGAAATTTTTGGAACTTTAAAATAATTACAAGTGTGAAAAATTTTCAACTAATGTAGATTTTTTTTTTTTTTAATCTTTTAAGCAAAAATTATTTGAATTGACAATTTTTTTACTCATTTTTTGACTATTTTTGAACGAGTCAAAAAGTGAAAAAAAGTTCTAATAAAAGTAAAAAAATTTTCGTAAATATTTTAAAATTTTTATTTTTTTTTTGTCTCATACCTGAATATTTCTAGTAAGAGTTGAAAATGTTTATAATTCTAAATTAATTGCTTTTTTTTTTATTGTTCTTCAAACTCAAAAAATTGTCAAATTATTTTTGTTCAAAAAAAAAAACCGCAGGAAAAGCCTCCACCAGCTGAAAATTCACTTTCTAATTTTTTCAAAGTTTAAAAAATGTTCAACTTAAAGTTCAGAATTGTCTCAATTTTTGAAGTTCATGTCAGGAACTTTTTTAAAACAAATTTTCTTTACGCGTTGACACGTTACTGCTTATGTACGTCTATATAATTTAAATTATTTATTTTATTACCGAGAGGATATAATTCACGAGGATATTTGAGATTAATTTGAGTCGCAGCAGAAAATAATCCCAAATAATTTTTTTCCGAAAATAATAATTTCAAATAATTTTTATAGTATTCCATATATTTTGGCGGTGTGTCCTTTTGAATTGATGAAATTAAAATATTTTTATATAATTCGTAATATTTTGGTAAAGCTTTTGAAAACCCATTAATCATAGATAGTAATGTATTATCTAATTTGTACAATTCACTTTTATCTTTATCTTTACTCAATTCTAGAATAACATTTATTACTTCATCAAATATCTTATTATCATTTAAAATAATAGATAAACGTGATAATTGATCAAGATAATGTATAATTTTTTGGGGGTCACTATAAAAAAAAGGAATCATCTAATTTATTATAGCTACTTGATAAAAAAAGAAACAAAGCATAGTGTGGCAAGGGATGAAATATGAGAATTTCAAACGAGGATATTGATTGAACAAAAGTCCAAAACTGCCATTAGACGAAATCCAAAATCATGTTTTATCTCCTGCCACATACCCGCGTAAAAAATTCGTTCCAAAAAAGTTCGACATGTGGAACTTCTAAACTTGAGACAGATTAGAACTTCGAGATGAGTGTGAATGTAGCAGATTTGAGACAATTTATGAATTTTGAATAAAAAAAAACGAATGAATTAAAATAATGAAATTGAAAAAAATGCGCGTACTGATTTTTCAATTATCTAAATATGCATTTTTCAAATTTTTACGCTACTCGAATTTTATTTCTTTATTCAAAAATTTAAAAAATTGCTAATTTTCAGCTAAATTCATGAGTATAAATGTAGCAGACATCAGACAAATTTAAAATTATTAATAAATAGAGTAAATAATTACTGCTATCTGAGTATGGAATGATCTGCCCTCATCTATTGTATCAATTACAACTTATACGAATTCAGATCAGTGTTATAATTATTTTATACAGAAAGACGTAAATTAGGTCCACTTTATGAATATATGATTATTGATTATTATCATATTATTGATTAAATATGTATTTATATACTATTATTATATAATTGGAGTCTACCGACCTACCTACCTAACTATCTACAGTGAAACCTGGATAAGTGGGACCTGGATAAGTGAGAAACCTCTATAAGTGAGACTTTTTCTCAGGTCCCGGTACCTCTGCATTGAAAAACCTCTATAAGTGAGATATTTTTTCAGGACTTACTAGTTCTTTTCTCTCATATTTAAAGCTATTTATCCCATTGTATTGGCAACATTCTTTTAGTATGCGTTCATTAATGCGTATTTAGTATTCGTCATTCATTTTTCTTCAGTCATTCAGTATCATTCATTAGTCTGAGCCAAAATGTCGAGAAGAAAATTACATTGTCTGTCAGCAACCGAAAAATCGAAGTTAATAGCGTCTCACGAAAGTGGAATTATTTGCTATTGAAAAATTGTTGACTGCTGATTGTAACTTAAAGCAAACTAAAACTAGCGAATTTTATAAGTGAATTACTGTATTTCATTATACAGTATAGTAATGTATATTCTCTATTTCTATTTATTATTCTCTGACCTTGTCTATCTGAGTTTCCCTCTCTGTGTGAGAAACTCGGGTAAGTGAGAAACCTCTATAAGTGAAAAAAAAATCTTAGTTCCTTCAAGTCTCACTTATACAGGTTTCACTGTATTTCATTAACTTAATTAATTAAATTCATTTAATTTACTAAATTTATTTTACTTATTATATGTTTATATTTAAATATTATTATTATACTATACTTTGTAATACTTTTATATATTGCGGCCCTTAGGGAATCTCGATTCCAGAGTCGAAAAATTATTAATAAATAAATAAATAATTAATAAAATAAAATTTTTAAAAAATGCGCATTTAAAAAATTTAAAAATTAATAAGTGTATTTTTTATGAATATTATTTTTTTAATTATTTACTCTATTTATTTATAATTTTAAATTTTTCTGATGTCTGCTACATTCACACTCGTGCTAAATTCGCACTCATAATTTCGAGTGTAACTTTTTTTGAACTTTTGTAATTTTCTGTATATAATTAAAATTATTTTACCTATCAAATTTTAAGAATTTACAATAAGCTGGTACAAGTTCACGCCAAGTTTCAACATTGCTAGGTTCTCCTTCATAAAATTTAACAAGCCCTCGCCAAGCTAATAGATTATCTGGCTGTAATTCAATAGCTTTTTTGTAAGCTAAAGGTGCTTGCGATTTATATTCATCAATATCTTTCATAGCTGCTCCAAGCATTATAAGACCCATATAATTTTTTTTATCCATTTTCAATAACTTTTGGCATTTTTTCATTGCCTCAACATATTGATGATCGTCTAAACAACTCCGAATTTCTTTCAACGCTACTTTTATGTCCTTCGACATTTTTTGTACTGAAAATATAAATAAATTTTTAAATATGTTACAATAAATATTTAAATACGTATTCAAATTCGAGCGTAAATACATGTATTGTAAAAAATAACATAACCATGTAATTTTTTTTACAAATATTTATTTTGTTTACAATATAAAAATAAAATAAATCTCACCAAATAACTACGGGGTAAAGTAAATTATTTGATGTGAAAAACTGAATTTTTTATTTATTTTTGGATTCAAATTTTATGTTTATAAACAAACCGGTTTTTTAATTTCATTTGATTGAATAAAAATTGTAAAAAAAGTGTTTTGTTCACAAGACAAATTAAATATGCCTGGTGTTTATTTTTGTAACAAATAATGGCGCGAAAATTTAAAAAAATAAATTTCAAGGATGAGTGTCAATGTAGCAGACATCAGACAAATTTTAAATTATAAATAGAGTAAATAATTTAAAAAATAATATTTATAAAAAATGCACTTATTAATTTTGAGATTTTTTAAATGCGTATTTTAAAAAAAATTTTTTTTATTAACTATTTACTCGATTTATTAATAATTTTAAATTTGTCTGATGTCTGCTACATTCACACTCATATTTTAAGGGACAGTTTTTCAAAACGGGTTCATTTTCATACGGGTTTAAATTAATATTTCTAATAAATATATACATTAATAATATATAAATATACCAGCAATAATAATTTAAACTCTGGTTAAAAATAAAATATCCTGAAGTTAGCAGACGATCAAAAATTTTCGAATTTTTTTTCAACAATTTAATTAAAAAAAAAAAAAAAACTAAAAATATGCATGTGTAGAAAATTAAAAAAACTATATGTGCAATTTTTTAAATTTATCTTGTAATTCAAAATAAACCCGGTTTGAAAAACTGGCCCTAATTTTTAAGATTAAAAAAAAATTATTCTTACATTTAAATAATACAATTTCCCGCATATTTCATACGCGAAATATTTATTTAGTTTTGAAAATGTAATTTCAAAAAAATTTTTTAAATTCGATTTTTCATGCATTGTTTAAATATACATTAAAAATATCAGATTTACTAAAATCATTACATAGAATTATGAAAATGAAATAAAATGTTGATTAATAAAATATATAAAAAATACGAGTTTTCACGAGACGGTAAGACAGAGACTTTTTATATTTCTCTGTACTTTTGCTCTGGAATATCAACATCGCAACTGCTATCGATGTCCTGGTCTGGCACCGCGAATTCGCGGGACACGCCAGTTGGGGTGTGACGCCCCTATGCTCAAGATGTGTTACTCATCAAAAATATTAATACTGCTATTATTTCTTAAAATTTTCTACGTAGGTGAGTGCAAAATAAATTTTCAAAATGAAATTAAAAATTTTTTAACGAAGCAATGCTGCTCATAAATTTTTATATTATCTAATAATAAAATAATAAATAATGAGTACAATTTTTATAGTTTTGTGTTCGGAAGATGAAGAAAGATTAGTGCGTGATTTATTTAGAGGATACAATAAATTAATTCGACCAGTCCAAAATATGACGGAAAAAGTTCATGTTGAATTTGGTCTTGCATTTGTACAGTTAATTAATGTGGTACAGTAAAATATATCTATATATTTTTTTTTGAAAACTCATTTTTTTATATTTCACTTCTCATAAATAAACCCGCGTAAAATTATAATTAGTTTTTTTTTATATTTTAATATTTATATATATAATTTCAATCCGAAGATTTATTTTTTTTTTTTATGCAAAACTAAAATCTCCAGCTTCCTTTGGCCTCGTCCAGTTCAATTTAAATTTAAATTTTCAAATTTTAATAAATGGCATAATTATTAATTTGAAAAAATAAAAATTTATTTTCTGTTTGTAATATTTTTGTTACAAAATATTTTTAAATTATTTACTACGGGTTACGAGATGATATTTGTCAACATTTATTAACACTTGATGTTTTTTCCGATATTGATTTTATTGGTAACGTTTAGTAGACGTTTAGTAATTACTTCTAATTGGTAAATTTCAATATATATACAATTATGATAGAATAGTACGCATACAATTGCGCCGGTTTATTACAAAATCAATATCCATGAGTATTTTCTGGATAGTATTCAAAATATGAAAAAAAAAAAAGAAAACCTTCATACGTTTTTTTATTTTGTTTTTCATAAATATTTATATGTTTAATTTATACAATTAGTTTTGTATAACTTTACTACCCGAAAGTCTGACAAATTGCATGAATAGTTAAATTATTCGTTATCTTTCATCAAAACCGGAGCTTGTTTTCATGTCAAAACTACTCAGTGCAAACTAAAATTGTTGATAAAACAAATATTTGTTTGTTCACAAAAAAGTTTTAATTGCCATATTAATTGTTTAATTACAAAACAAACAAAATAAAATTGTTTATTGTAGAATGAAAAAAGTCAAATAATGAAATCTAATGTATGGTTGAGATTAACTTGGAATGATTATCAACTTCAGTGGGATGAGGCGGATTACGGAGGAATTAATGTATTGAGGCTTCCCCCCGATAAAGTTTGGAAACCTGATATCGTGCTATTCAACAAGTAAGAATTTATGACAATAATTATTTATATGCAACTGCACACGAATCCCCGAGTCAAAAAAAAAATTTTGATTTAAGTCTCAAAGTTCTCAATGAGCTTTTTGAGGATCAATTTTGAATTTTAAGACAACAGTATAGAAAGTTATTCTAGTTTAGTCGTCAAAGTAGTAGTTGCGACCCATATTACCACTTTGAGGACTAAACGAATAACATAATCTGGATTAGAGCCTCAAAATATAACATAAAGGAATAATTTTATGCGCACTTGAACTTCAAAAGTCTCATTCGACGTATTTTCTGTGTCAAAACTGTTGTACTGTTTCAGTTTGGACGCTTTTTAATTAAACAGTACAAAAGAAATGTTTTTTTCAAATACCTTGTACATTGGAGGGACAATAAATTCAAAAGAAAATGAATCTCAGATAAGTTTTAAATTTGGGTTGGGGGGGGGGCAAAACGGGGCACCCTCAAAATTTTGTAAAAAAATATTTTATATTTTAAATGATTTTTAAATATTCCAAAATCATTTTTGTAAATGTAATTGAGCGTTATTTTGAATTTTTTTTTTGTTAAACTTTTTCAAAAATCAATTCCCTCCCCTATATATTTTTCTACACAAAAATTTTCATTAATTTTAAATTTAGTACACTGTAAAAATCGGGAATGAATTCGGAGTTATTACGGATTTTATTTCAATCCGAATTCACTCCGGAGTTTTTTACAAAAATCACTCGCATACGGAGTAAATAGGGAGTTTGTATTTTCAGTGGAGTTATTTTGGAGTAGTCTGGATTTTATTTAAATCTGCATTTAAATAAATAAACAGTCATCCGCTCCGCATTCAATCTGAATTTACTCCGGATTTAATCCGCGTTTACTCCGTAAATTTTTTACAGTGTAGATAAATAATTATATTTTTATTAACTTTCAAAAAATTTTAATTAAAAAAAAAAAAAAAATTCTTCTTGTGCATTAATTTAAAATTATGCGGATAAATAAATTTTTATTTTTTTTTTTACCCACAATTTTTCTATCAAAAATTTTTCAAAGTCTGAAGTATAACTTTTCATTCGTTGAAGATTTTGAAGTCTTATTTATAATTAAAAATCAATTAATTACTCGCATTTAGACCTCATAGTTCTCATTGAGGATTTTGAGTACCAAAGTAGAGTTACTTTCTGTGTGGCAAATAAAACATCAGAGGAATTGAGGTTTTTGAAGACTAAACTATAATTTTTTTTTTGACTCGGGTCAATTTATTTTTACATAGACACTATTTAAATATTAATTAAAAATTTTATAGCGCCGATGGTAATTACGAAGTTCGTTACAAAAGTAATGTACTAATTTATCCAACTGGAGAAGTATTATGGGTACCGCCGGCAATATATCAAAGCTCTTGTACTATTGACGTAACTTATTTTCCGTTTGATCAACAAACATGTGTTATGAAATTTGGCTCCTGGACATTTAACGGAGATCAAGTTTCATTGGCACTTTATAATAATAAAAATTTTGTTGATTTATCAGATTATTGGAAAAGTGGTACATGGGATATTATAAGCGTACCGGCATATTTAAATGTTTATAAAGGAGATTTTCCAACAGAGACTGATATTACATTTTACATAATCATCCGTCGAAAAACATTATTTTACACAGTTAATTTAATTTTACCAACAGTTTTGATTTCATTTCTCTGTGTATTGGTTTTCTATTTACCAGCTGAAGCAGGTGAAAAAGTAACCCTAGGTATTAGTATTTTACTGTCACTTGTTGTATTTCTTTTATTAGTTAGCAAAATTTTACCACCAACTTCTCTTGTACTGCCACTAATTGCCAAATATTTATTATTTACATTTATTATGAATACCGTTAGTATTCTTGTCACAGTAGTTATCATAAATTGGAATTTCCGAGGTCCTAGAACCCACAGAATGCCATCGATGATACGTAAAATTTTTTTGAAATATTTACCAACATTATTGTTAATGCGAAGACCAAAAAAAACACGATTAAGATGGATGATGGAGAGTCCAAATGTAACACTGCCAGCATCAATTTACACTGGAAGTCCAACAGAATACTTTCCGGGACCAATGCCTAAATCTAAAGTAGAAATGATGGAATTGTCTGACCTCCATCATCCAAATTGCAAAATAAATCATAAGTCACACTATACAACGAGTACTTCAGGCATTACTGAAGGTGTCAACGAAGCTTCTGGGGATCGAAGAGGCTCTGAAAGTTCAAATTCTGTTCTCCTTAGTCCGGAGGTAGCTAAAGCTACTGAAGCTGTCGACTTTATTGCTGAGCATCTACGAAATGAAGACCTTTACATACAAGTCAGTAAATTATATCTTCTTAATAAATTTTCCGTGCAACTTTTGACGGTCACATAGGACTCGGAATAAGACCCCAGGCAATTTTCAACTCCAATTATCTCAATACACTGTAAAAAATTTGCGGAGTGAATGACTGTATTTTTTTAATCCCCTTGGAGTAAAATTCACTCCAAAGAGGAGCTTATAAACTTTTTGGAATTAGTGGTACGATTTGCACTCTGAATTAGTGAATATTAACTTCCCGGGTCAAAATTTTTCGATAAGATTTCGACTTTTTTGACTTGAATTAAATATTTTTCAACTTTTTGAACTTTTTTCATCTTAGTTTCAACTTATTTGTATTTTTTGATCTTAGTTTAACTTATTCATCTTTATTTCGAGCACGATAGTCATTTACCTTACTTTTGACTTGCTAAACCAAGTCGAAAAAAAGTTATTTATTGGCCTTACTTTCGCCTTAATATATAAAAATTATTTCACCTTAGTTTTGACTTTTTCGCCTTATAATTTAAGTCGAATAAGTCTACTTTAAGTCAGTTTCGACTTGATTTAGACTTTTTGGCCTTACATTTTAAGTCGAATGTCTAAACCAATTCAATTTCGACTTGATCTTGACTTTTTCGTCTTAAAATTTAAGTCGAATAAGTCTACACCAAGTCAATTTCGACTTGATTTAAACTTTTTCGTCTTTAATCGTGACTAAGTAAGCCAGTTAAGTCTAAACCAAGGCGAAAACTCAATGTATTTCATATCTCCATAAAGAAAGTCGACTTTTTCTTGTAAAAAGCTGCTCCAAATTTCGATTTGGTAAACCAAGTCTAAATCAAGTTTTATTTTTGACCCGGGTTATCTTCACTAATTCATGTTTAGAGAGCACAAGATACCTTTTTTGTAGAGATTTTAGAATACTACATAAAAAAATTCTTAGCATTTTTCGGATAAAACTGATTAGTACACTGATTCCAAAAAATCGACTAATTCTTTTTCTTGAAACCCCTAATAAATAGTTGCAGGAAGGTAAAATGAGATGCCTATTAAAAGATGAGCTTTTAATATTAATATTTAGAGGTCACTCATTGCAATTTTCTATTTCCCATTTAAATAACATTTTAATCAGTCTACTGATTAGTATTTCTAAAGCTGATTAAAAACGCTGGGGTCCTATAAATCCCTTGTGGTCGTTATATGATTCACGCCGGAAGTGAGATTGTTAAAAGCTTATACCAGAAAATTTACAAAGAATTATATTTAATTGAAATAAATTTGTTGTCTTAATTTATTCATAGACACGAGAAGACTGGAAATATGTTGCAATGGTGATTGATCGTCTCCAACTTTACATATTTTTTATAGTAACAACAGTCGGCACGATTGGTATTCTAATGGACGCTCCTCATATTTTTGAATATGTTGATCAAGATCGAATCATCGAAATGTATCACGGAAAGTGATACGTCAAGTTAACTTTTTCATACAAATATTTTTTATTAATATAAATAATTAATACGTTTTTCAAGTAATCCATCACTAATAATAATAGTATTACTAAGAATTTTTATAAAATTAAGAAAACTTATACAAGTAATTAATCGAATAATCTATTATATTACTAAATACTGTTTATAATTTTTTTTTAAATTCTTTATTAATTATGAATATAGTGAAAGAGTGTAATCATAACATATTCGAAGGAATTTGTAAATATTGTTAATTACTTTTATTTATAAATACTTGAAATCGGAAGCATCTTTAGTTACTGTAATTTATTATGAGTAAGCAATATAAAGTAAGTCTTCCGTGTATTTAATATCTCAAAATGTAAAAACTTATAGTACAAATTTTATGACTGTAATTTTGCTATTTGCTACCTCATTTTAAAATAACTAGTGTAAATAATTTCATTGTTTTTCAACGCTAATTATTTATATTCTGTTTATTACTCTTAAGTCTGCTCGGGTCAAAAATAAAACTTGATTTAGACTTGGTTTGCCTAGTCGAAATTTGGAGCCACTTTTCATAAGACAAACTCGACTTTTTTTACGGAGATATGAAATACATTGAGTTTTCGCCTTGGTTTAGACTTAACTGGCTTACTTAGTCACGATTTAAGACGAAAAAGTTAAATCAAGTCGAAATTGACTTGGTTTAGACTTAATCGACTTAAATTTTAAGACGAAAAAGTCAAGATCAAGTCGAAATTGAATTGGTTTAGACATTCGACTTAAAATGTAAGGCCAAAAAGTCTAAATCAAGTCGAAACTGACTTAAAGTAGACTTATTCGACTTAAATTATAAGGCGAAAAAGTCAAAACTAAGAAATAATTTTTATATATTAAGGCGAAAGTAAAGCCAATAAATAACTTTTTTTCGACTTGGTTCAGCAAGTCAAAAGTAAGGTGAATGACTATCGTGTTCGAAGTAAAGACGAATAAGTTCAAACTAAGATAAAAAAATACAAATAAGTTGAAACCAAGATGAAAAAAGTTCAAAAAATTGAAAAAAATTAATTTAAGTCGAAAAAGTCGACATCTTATCAAAAAATCGTCGGCAAATCGATAACTTCAAAAGAAAATAAGGTAAAGCGAGCCTGAATCAAGTTTTATTTTTGACCCGGGCGGTAAAGAAATATAATTTCGTAACAAAATATGTTCGTTCAACTGTATTGTGATATTTTAGTTAATATATTGCGCGAGACAGTTTTTATTTTCATATATGTTAAAATATAATTGATTTGTAATGGGTAGAAATAGGTTGTTATTGAAATTTTCGCAATGAATAGAATAAAATATGAGTATTTATTATAGCTTTTATTCATAAAAAAATTAATATTTATAATTAGTTTGAAACTCATATATAGCATAACAATAATTGGAATTGCATGCAGAAAAAGATAATGACAGTAATCCTTTAATTATTTTTAATTTTTAATTTAGAGTGCCTATGAAATGTGCAATACTCATATTGTACACAGAAAAAATTCAGCAAAAAATCTTAGCTAATAAATGTCTTTCTAAACAGCCAATTAACATCGATAGAAAAAATGATTTGCGCACGGAAAAAAAGTAAGCAAAAATTACCATATGGAAAGTTACCCGAAACCACAACTGAAATCCGGTAGATTTGACTTTTGACCATAGTAAAAAATTACTAATTAATAATTAAAATGAGCTGTCATAAATTAAAAATATCTTTGACTTATGAAGTAGTAATTTTTGACTGATGTCAAAAGTAAAAGCTATCGGATAGATTAATGGTTTCGGGTTACTTTTTGCATAGTAATTACTCTATCAAAAAAATCTATGTGGAATTGAATAATAACCTATAGGAAACCATACAGAAAAGTATGGATTTATGTAAGAATCCACAGTAATTAGTATAGGAGTGTATGGATTTATATATGAGTACATATAGGAAATCATGGGTATCTGGATTTCCATAAAAGAGCTTGGATATATGGATTCCTCTGTGGAAAATTCATATAGGAGTCTGGGTTTCTATATAAGTAATTTCTATAGAATCCGGGGTATCTAGATTTCTATGTCTATCATCAATTGATTCGAGTATATATGAATCTACGTTGGATTCCTATATGGATTTTTTTGATAGGGTACAACTAAGTTGTAAGATCCGTTTTTTTTTGTGCATCAGTTATAAAATTTTTGTACAACTAGAGAAAAATGATTAATTATTATAAAATTCCCCGATATCATGTAAACATGTCTATTAATAAAATTATGCATAATATCTGTAGCTTAATTTCAGAGACAGTATAATCTTGAATTTTAATATGAATACATACTTATCGTTGATTCTAGTAAACGAAACATCATTGTATTAATTCTAACATCTTTATCATAAATCATCAATGTTCTCAATAAATTATTGTCTTCAATAACTGAAGTTTACTGATTAAAATGAATTCCTTTAGATTTTATGAATAATTATTGCACACCTCAAGTGCGAACGAACAGATCAATGAGAAGTCTTCCATCAATCTGTGATAGATCTATAAGTAATAAATGCAAATTGACCGCGCCAGCAGAAGCAGACTCGTCACAATTTTTTGGGTTCTTCGGGCGTCTACGTATACACAAAAGTTGTATCCGAGGTAGAGAAGCAACATAGACCCGTATTGCTGTTATTCGAATGCTGCTATGGACGGAAACCAAGAGCTTGATTTTCTTGACTTGAATTTCTTTTATTTTTGGTTCAAGCAATAGCCCTAGTTGGGTCAAGAAATTTCACTCCTTACGTAGAGAAGTTAAATTTCATAGAATAAAATATTTTATACATAAATGATGAAAAGCTAAATATTAATTCAAAAACAATTTTCTTTATTTTCGAACTAAATTAAGATATTTTTAACTTAAAACTTTAACTTATTTTGATCGAAAAAATAAATTTTTGAATCAAAATATTCAATATTAAGAGAATATTTACTTTAATCAAGATATATTCCAATTTCTTAAATATTCTCTTGACTCGAGATAACTCTTTTTGAACCAAGATTACCTTACGTTCAGTGTACATTAAAAAATTTCTTATTTATTTTCTTAGAATCTAATTATTTATAATTACGGCAGTCGACCTACGACCTGTATTCTCCTTTTTTATGACCCGTTTCCACTTACGATTCGTACGAACTCACTCACACACGTGACTAATCTCATAGATTCGGTATCTAATTTTTATGAAGTTAAATTTTTGAATCCAAGTTTGTGTTCAAAACAATATATGATAGATTTATTTAGACGTGCAAGCATAGTAATTTTATAGGTTCACAAAAGCAATAAACTTAAAGACTCATTTATCAATTAAATTTTTTAATTTTCTGTAAGAAATCAATAACCCAAGTCAGTTTACAAGAAGATGTCAAGTTAATTATTATAAGTGCAAAAAGAAAAAAAAAACATTTACTCTTAGTACTAAATCTTTGTTTTTAATTATTTGCTACTAAAGTTGACATAGTTCATTAAATACAACTTAATGTCAAAACACATTAAATTATCATTGTTATACATAATATATATAATGTAACTTTTTTAATCGAATGAATTTAAATGATAAATATTTATATAAAAATTTTTTCTTATACATAAATAAATTTTAATAATAGAATAAAATAGTATTTTGTCTTATTTATCCTGAGCAACCTCGACATCCACAGTGTACACATTCAAATATCCTGCCTTCTTCTAATTTGCCTTTAGGTACTCGGCAAATACAATTTGTACCAAAATTTGTATCTCTTGGTTGAATGCATCTTAAACAGCATAGATTTTCATAGCCCACTTTTTTCCATTTCGCTATAAGGTTTCTATCGGCAATTTTTTCATTTAAACAATAGTCATATAATTCTGAAAAATTAATAAATTTAAAATCAATATCTTATTAAAAACATGTAACAGTAATTCTATTAGACCATGCTTACCTCTACTGATTGCTTTTCTTCGATGATATAAGTCATGAATGTACTTGGTTTTTTGGTGATGAACTTTGAAAATTGACCACAAAGACTCGTTTATTCTTTTCCCTACATGGGATTCTGCTTGAGCTAAAATTTTACAAATGAATAAATATTAGTAAAATTGTAAAAAAAAAAAGACTATTCAGCGGCCGAAATGCAAGTAGATTTTTCGTAATACATTCATTATCGAACAAATTTATTTGAAAAAATAGTATACACACCTAGGGAAGCAAAGTAAGAAATGTCTCAGATCACATGTTTGTTGACCTCGGCTTCTTCTCGGCCACCAATTACATGTGATCTGAGACATTTCTTACTTTACTTCCCTAGATGTGTAATATACTATTACATTTTTTCTTTAATTCTACAAAATTCTATTGTAATTGAAATTGAAAATTAAGGTGTCTGGTATTTACATTCTTTAGGTTTATACTTCAAAATAATATGTAGACTACAAAATTTGATCTAAATAATTAAATTTTTCTTAACTTTATAACTCAGATCTGTAACTATCTTTCTATGAGCTCTATTAAAACGACTCTAAGTACCATTTTCATAGATAATTCAATTCTCTATAAGAACTTTAATTGTAAAATAATAAAAAAATGTCCTGCTAGCTAACGAATGAAAAACAAAAATTTTTTTAACCCTAATAATTCGACTTTTTTTTTTTAAACACCCTAATACATACATATATAAATGTTCAAGTAATAGTATTTTTGGAACCTACTACACGAATGATGTCAAGTTATGACAAAATTCTTTGGAAATTCCACCATGAGGACAAATGCAATACCTAGACTTCTATAAGAAATTTACTAAAAAATAATAAATACCTTCACGCATTTTTGATTCAAATTCTTCTAAAGTTGGTTCGATGAGTTCCCATCCTTCTGGTGGTGGTTTCTTACTTCTTCTACGTATTTTTGGCATTTTTTCTATCAATTATAACTTTTTGATATTTGACTTTACAAATATGCTCACAAACAATTTCAACGTTTAGTAGTTAGCTTAAGGTATTATTGGTTATTATCACGCACTGATTATAAGTTAAGTTTACAAAAATGCTATAATATCTAAAGTGGGTTAAACACGTTTGAATAATTACCGAAATGGACTATAATGGTCCCAACGAAAGATTGGAATTTTTTCCCACCAATTTCTTCCCTCTCTGCCATAAGATTAGAATGAGCGCATGCGCCCTTAAATGTGCGCATATGCTAAACTAATATTTTCAGGGTGGGGGGGGGGGGAAGAAATCGTGGTATAAAATATCCCAATAATAGTAATTTAAAGAAGACTGTTTGTTACAAAGGACAAATGTTTTATGTAAATGTTTTTTGTAAATGAACCCTCATTTATTTATCTTAAATGTTTTTAATCCTATAATGACTAAGACAGAATTTCTCTACACGGACAGAATTTTATGGTAAAAGTTATCATCAAGTAATAGTACAATTTTGGAACGGAATGCTGAATGAAGTAAGAAATCACCACCAGAAGGATGGGAACTCATCGAACCAACTTTAGAAGAGTTTGAATAAAAAATGCGAGAAGGTATTTATTGTTTTTTAGTAAATTTCTTATAGAAATCTAGCTATTGCCTTTGTCCTCATGGTGAAATTTCCAAAGAATTTTGTCATAACTTAGCATAACTCTTCGAGTAGATTCCAAAAATACTATTAGTTGAACATTTATATATGTATGTATTATTAGGGTGTTTAAAAAAAAAAGTCGAATTCTTAGGGTTAAAAAATTTTTGTTTTTCATTCGTTAACTAGCAGAATTTTTTTTTAACTTCCCGCTATAAAAATCGATGATTTTAAAAAATTTCGGGAAGTTATTGTTTTCACCCCAATTTTCGAAAATCGAGTTTTCATCAGATGTCGACGTTTCGAGGTCCTAGGAAGCTATTCTGGCTATTTTTAAAATGATGTCCGTGTGTGTCCGTTGTGTGTGTGTGTGTGTGTTCTGATTGATTTCTCAGAAATGAGTTAAATGAACGATTCAAAAATCTAATCAGCTCTAGAAGTTTATAAGCCGAGTCGAATGCAACCTCAACCATCTCAATCGGTTCATTAGTTCGAGAGATATCGTTGGAGAAAGAAATGGTAAAAAACGGATTTTTTTCGATTATCTTTGAAGTGAGTCATCCGATCAATTTCAAAATCTAATCAGCTCTAGAACTTAGTAAAACGCGTCAATTGTCACCTTAACCATCTCAAATTCTCATCTCAGATTCAGAAATCTCTTCTAAGAGAATGTTGGCACATAAAAATAGAGAAAGATAACGTCTCTAGGATTTCTCTAGGATTTGTCTAGGATTCAGAGATCTCTTCTGGGAGAATGTTGGCACATAAACGTAGAGAAAGATAACGTCTCTAGGATTTCTCTAGGATTTGTCTAGAATTCAAAGATCTCTTCTGGGAGAATGTTGGCATATAAACGTAGAGAAAGATAACGTCTCTAGGATTTCTCTAGGATTTGTCTAGGATTCAGAGATCTCTTCTAGGAGAATGTTGGCACATAAACGTAGAGAAAGATAACGTCTCTAGGATTTGTCTAGGATTCAGAGATCTCTTCTGGGAGAATGTTGGCACATAAACGTAGAGAAAGATAACGTCTCTAGGATTTCTCTAGGATTCAGAGATCTCTTCTGGGAGAATGTTGGCATATAAACGTAGAGAAAGATAACGTCTCTAGGATTTCTCTAGGATTCAAAGATCTCTTCTGGGAGAATGTTGGCATATAAACGTAGAGAAAGATAACGTCTCTAGGATTTCTCTAGGATTTGTCTAGAATTCAAAGATCTCTTCTGGGAGAATGTTGGCATATAAACGTAGAGAAAGATAACGTCTCTAGGATTTCTCTAGGATTTGTCTAGAATTCAAAGATCTCTTCTGGGAGAATGTTGGCATATAAACGTAGAGAAAGATAACGTCTCTAGGATTTCTCTAGGATTTGTCTAGGATTCAGAGATCTCTTCTAGGAGAATGTTGGCACATAAACGTAGAGAAAGATAACGTCTCTAGGATTTCTCTAGGATTTGTCTAGGATTCAGAGATCTCTTCTGGGAGAATATTTGATATTAAAACTATTGGGTACAATATCAAATTATTATTATGATCATATGTAATTAAATAAACTCGGCTTTAAATACGACTGACTGCTTAGAAATCATCCTCCATCAGTTGTCGGAAGTACATACGTCAAGACTTAACATCAATTTCCTTCCGCTCTACCAGGAATAATAAGCGATTGGTATTTTTTAACGTTGAAAGTAACTAGCTTTTAGGACAAGTAGATGGCACCCATATAGCTAATTGGTAATTACTGAAATCTAAAGTAGCGCTGCCTGAAGTTAATATTATTAATAAATTCAAAACTAGGGCGGGAATTAATTAAATTTTATATAAAGAACAATACCTAAACTTATAAAATTAAATATTAGAAAATGATGATCGAATAAAATAAATAAAACATATCAATAATTTGTAAGTACTATAAATTATATATATATATATATATATATATATATATTAAATATTTATTTCTAACCCCCTCATTGCTCCTTACCGACATTTAGAATTTTTTTTTAAATTTTTACAGGTTAAATTCGTAGTCTGGATTCATTTAAAAAATATTTTTTGTTGACAAAGCTCTCATTAAATAATTAAAATCTATCAAATAATGATTTTTTTATCTACACAATTTAAATATATGGATTAAAAAAATAATTATATCCACTGGTTTCAATGGATTTGTTAAAATTAACAAGACGTTGCCTAACCCGTAAATTATTTATAAAATCAACTCCACTTAAAATAAATTCAAGACAACAAAATACATCAGTTTTGGAAATAAATAATTCAAATGAACAAGAAATAAAAATAAGTAAAGAAACGATTGTTAAATTAGAACGATTGTCATTAGTGGATTTTGGTAACGAGGCTGGAATAAAAAGACTCGAGTCAGCAATTAAATTTACTGAGCAACTGAAATTATTTAAAATTGATGATTCTGTAAAACCAATGTACAGTGTTTTGGAAAATATAAATCTGCGGTTAAGAAACGACAAAGTAACTGACGGTAATTATCGTAAAAAAATATTAAAGAACGCAGTTATTACTGAGGAAGAATATTTTGTAGCACCACCAGGAAATATTCCACTGGAACAATGACAGTAGATAAAATTTTAAAAAACTTAGGAAGTAATTTTCTAAGTCTTGATAAAGGATTCGCGTTTGGACCTCAAGGTAAATTATTGCGTCGTAATTTGGAAAATTTTTGGTTCCGTAGCAGCATCATAATGCCGCCTTACAATGTTTTTTTAACGTCACCTGATAAAATTTGCGAAACACTTGAAAATTTGAAGACTCGTGGCGTAGAAGAAAGACCTTTAGGTATCGCTATGATGGAAGAATCAAAAAATTCATGGAACAGCGAAATTATAAACGTATATCCGAAACTGAATACACATAGAACTGGTACAGTGACAATAATTACAGACACAAATGAAGGCAAAGAATTGTATCATAAAACGCAGCGTGAACGCAAAATATGGTGGCGAAAATTTTCTCGAGAACCGTCGAGATTTAAATTTACAGATTCTAAAAAAATAAGTAAAAATAAAGATTGCACTGAGATAGCCGTTGATTTTTCATTTGGGTCCATTGTCATCGAAACGATTTCACATCAGAAGGATGTAAAAAAATTTAATAATCAGGTAAATAAATATATGAAATAAAAAATATTCACGAGTATCAAACAGGGTGGCCACAAAGAAATGATTTCAAAATTTCCCATTTCCTGGTTTTACAGTAAAGTTTTTCGCATTTTTCCATGATTCAGAAATTTTATTCGCATTACTGATATTCAAAGTTTTTAGTATATTTTCATTGTCAATAATTAAATTTTATGATTAAATCATAAGAGAAATGAAAAAAAGTCTATAAAATAAATTAATATGGACTACTTTCGATCATTTGATGTTAAAAATATGAAAGTTAAAATATTTAATAAGAAATTTGATGATTAAAATAAATTCAAAATACACAGTTACAAAAATTGAAGGATATTTAAAAAATTTCAAATTTTTAAGTGACTTTCCTTAGGTTGTAACTCGAAGGAAAATTTTCGTACAACAAAAACAAAAAAGACAAATTGTAGCTTTCAGTGTCTAGTTTTCTGATCTGGTCTTTAAATTTTTTTATTATCCACGGTCCCAGAGTAATCAGAAGTTAATCAAAATTATCTAGAAAAATTTATTGAAGCCCGTAGACCGTTTATAAGACGAGCAAAAATTTTGAAACTTTTTTTTCGATGGTTTTCTTAGGATTACTCCGGGACAGTGCATAATAAAAAATTTTAAGACCAGATGAAAAAACTAGACACTTGGAGTTACAATTTATCTTTTTTGTTGCGAGTAACAATCTGTTGAAAGTCACATAAAAACTTTAAAATTTTTAACTGTCGCAATTAAATTCCCGAATACTTTTCGAAATTTCCATGATATTTCCCAGTTTGTGATCATCCTTTTTATTTTAAAATATTGATACATTGAAATTTTTTTTCATAGATTGAAATGAATCCAGATGTTCATATAATTGAACATAAAGCATCATTAGACTGGGGTTCTCTAGCACTTATCTGTGATGCATATAATTTATTATCAGAAGAATGTCAGTTGAAACTTAATCCTAAATTATCGCCTTACAAAGTCGGCTTTCATGTACCGTCAAGGTCTGATGAATCATCAGACTTATTGTCAGAAAAAAAGAGACGATTTATGTTGTATTTAAATAATTTGTTGAAATCAAAAGGCGTTGAAACAATAGTTTCGACAAGTTTAAAAGGAATTGAAAGTTTTCAAGTGCCTTTGGTTGTTACTGTTGATGATAAAAGTCTGGAAAATGGTATAATTCAAGTATGGAATCAGTTAACAACATTAGCTGAGTCTGTTCATATTACAGATTTACCTAAATATGTTTTATCTCGTTGTAGTTGATTTGAAATAATTAATGAAATAAAAACAAATTAGTTTCGCAATCGATTTTAAATACTGGATAAGATATTTTACAGCTGTAATATATGAAATTAAATAAAAAAATAATATTAACTGAGCAATAAATAACATTTGAACCTGATAAACATTCAGTATACATACATTTTTAAGCACGACAAATTATTTTCTATAGAAACAGAATATTTTTAGTGTTTAAATATAGTTGTATATTATCAATACATGTCATATATAGTTTTTTTATTTATACACTGAATTATTCAGTAATCCGTTGAAAACTAATAAAAAAAATCGCTTTATTCTATTTGTTTATCTATCATCCAGTTGTCAGCTATATTCAAAAATATAAATCATCCAGAAATCAGATTTTAATTTATTATAAAAATTTGTACCGAACAGACAAACAAACGAATACAAAAGCGAGTTAATGATGCATTGTCCCGGGCCGAAATTTAAGTCGGTCATTGAACGCAATCTTGTTTTTTTTCTCATTTTCTTGCATTGTCAACTAATTTTGAGCTATGTTCCAAATTTCAAGTCTCTAGCTCTTCGGAAATTACTTTAAAATCAATTACAAAATGCCACCCGGACATACATGAAAGCGAGTTAATAAAAACGTGGTAATAATAAATATTTTGTTTATAGTTTTTTTTTATTATAATTATTATTATAAGTAGTCATTATTTAATTAATAAAAATTCTATTATAACAACTTAATAATAATACGAGCTCACATAAAGATTAATTTATGTGCTCGTTTACAATTCTCGTGTATGTTAATTAATTAATAATTAAGTTTACATTCATATATACGGTTTATTAACCCTCTAGAGGCATTTACGATTCAAGCGAATTATTACAATTGATTTATATTTATTAATTTTAATCGTAAAATTATTGTAGCCTCGTTATTTACAATAAAAAAAAATAAAATAAAATTGTATTTATAAATTTAATTTTAAAAATGAAGAGGAATAGAAATAATAGTTATAAAAATGTATATGAAATAATTAAAATGAGCGAGAAATATTACAAAAGTAAATGAGAAAACAATAAATGATTTATTTTTTCATTACATTTTATATATTACTCAAGTCTCTAAATTTTTTTACAAATAATTTAAATGACATGAGAAATAATTTCGTTCAAATATAAAACCAATTTTTTTTTGTTATTTTGTAATAAATTTATTATTAAATAATAGTTTGTGCGCTCGCTCAAGCATATTTGATTACCGGATTTTATCCTCTTCTATTTAAATATTTAGCTTAATTTAACTTGGCTTACCCGATTGTTTTATTATTATCGTAATTTACCAAACACACTGACTTACTATCAATGTTAATTATTATTGATATTATTATCATTATTATTATTATTACTTTTTGTTGTTGTTTACATTTAAATTTTTTGTATTTCTATATATAAGATCCAATTCACTCACTGAATAGCTAAGCAGGTAACTGTAATTTTTTTCCTTTGAGTACTTTGGTAATGTAAAGATAAAAAAAGTCACAGTACAGTACAGTTTGAACAACACCGGCAATAATTGCAATGAGATCATAATGGCTTTCAGCGTAATAACGATAAATCCAATTGAATATATAGAGACCACGATATGAACCCAATGCGAATAGATAATGACTGGTAATACTTTCAGCTTCACCAGTTTTAGATACCAAAAATAGTTGCGGCAAAATAGCAACAGATTCCAAATAAATACTGAATGTCCAAAGAATTTCTAAAGGTGAAAATTCATGATTTATAAACACTGCAAGAATCAACGTTGGTAAAAGCAAAAATTCAATTCTGTAATTGTAAATAATTAAAACAATTAGTTTATTAGTATACAGTAATATTATATACAGTGTGACCACAAAAAAATGATTTCAAAATTCTCTGATATTTCCCGGTTTTCTAGTAAAGTTTTTCACATTTTTCCCTGATTCAGAAATTTTATTCGCATCATTGATATTCAAAGTTTTTGTTATATTTTCATTGTCGATAATTAAATTTGATGATTAAATCATAAGAGAAACCAAAAAAAAGTCAATAAAATAAATTAATATGGCCTACTTTTGATCATTTGATGTTAAAAATATGTAAGTTAAAATGTTTAATAAGAAATTTAATGATTAAAATAAATTCAAAATACACAGTCACAAAAATTGAAGGATATTAAAAAAATTTCAAATTTTTAAGAGTTTTTCCACAGGTTGTAACTCGAAGGAAAATTGTCGTACAACAAAAACAAAAATACAAATTGTAGCTTTCAGTGTCTAGTTTTCTGATCTGGTCTTTAAATTTTTTTATTATCCACAGTTCCGGAGTAATAAAAAATCAATAATAATTATCGAAAAAATTTATTGAAGCTCGTAGACCGTTTTTAAGACGAGCAAAAATTTGAAAATTTTTTTTTCGATAGTTTTCTTAGGATTACTCCGGGCCCGTGCATAGTAAAAAAATCTTAAGACCAGATCAGAAAACTAGACACGAAGATACAATTTGTCTTTTTTGTTTTTGTTGTACGACCATTTTCTTTCGAGTTAGTCTGTTGAAAATCACTTAAAAATTTGAAATTTTTTCTAATATCCCTTAATTTTTGTAACTAGTGTATCATTAAAAAATTCAAAAACTTTTAACTGTCGCAACCCTGATTAAAAAAAATGATTTGGAATAATTCAAAACAATTTGAAATGATTTAAAACAATTTGAATCGACTAATATATAGATATACACTTAACATGGAGCAAATCATTTTTCTTAATCAGGGAATTAAATTCCCGGATACTTTCTGAAATCCTCTGACATTTCCCAGTTGCATTAAATTCCCTGACAATCCCCGATTTGCAGTCACCCTGTTTATATAATAGATAAATATTAAAACAAAAAAATAAACCTGAATGAATCGTGATTATGGTCATATGTTGCCTTGAATTTAACATACATAAGGAAGATCGTAGCATATGATGCAGCAATAAATATCACTTTCATAAAAGTATTATATGCTGATATATATGTCGTGACTAAATCAAGATACCTGGAGGTGTAAACAATGGCAAAAAGTATTTGGGATTTTCCACTTATACCTAAAAAAATAAGTTGTCATTTAAATTATTTTATTTAACATCATCATTATGACACAACAAAATATTATTTGACAGTACAACAACAACAAAGTTTGTCATCATAAATATATTAAATATATATCACAACTTTTATGGTTATACATAAAAAAAATTTGTGATAAAAATAGATTACATTGTATATATATGTATATGATTCATATATTAAATACTGAAATAAAATAACATACCGGCACAACTTCTTGTGTTCCATATCTTCAGGAGCAAAATAATGATAGCTAGTAAATGGGACAAATCACCAAGTAAACGAAATATATTCATCTCGTTTGTTAATTGTTATTATTGTTAATTATTACTGAATTAATAAAATAACAGTGATGTATAATTAAAGCCAGTAGTGATAAACGAAACCGACACAAGGCACTCAAATATGACGTGGCTACAGGCTCTCCGCAAAAGCATTTGGTAGATGATATGGCTGCCTAGCCAACACAAATACGTGGCATATGTTTTTAACTAAGACAATATATTTATAACCTAAACTTATAAATAATAATCATCAGCAATTAAAACTGATATTTAATTATTATATTTTTTTAATTACCCCACTTTCAGAACACCAGTAATTATATACAGTTATTTTTATTGTTAATTTATTTAAACAATTTCAATCTATTTTTCATTTTATTTATGTATAAAAAATATATACATATATATTTTATTGCTGAAAATAATAAAATAGTTTTTTTATAAATAAATATGATAAATTATATTTAAAATAACAAGTAATTTGTTTTTGTAAATTTATAAAATTTACATTTCAAATTAAAAAGATGCGCGTGCGTAATCGCGGGTTTTTTGAACCCTAATGAACAAGTCAAAAATTATAAAGTTGTAATATAATTTAATTGGATATCAAATTTTGTTTAAGTTAAGAGTTAATTGAATAAATATATGAAATAATAAATAGTTTGGTTTTATAAATTTAAAAAATAATTATTTTAAATTAAATAAATACGCACGCGTGATGGCGGATTTTTTGAACTCTTAAAAAAGTAAACAAAATAATATAATTTAATCAGGTGTAAAGTTTTTATAAAGTAATTAGTTAATTAAATGATAAATAATTTGTTTTTATAATATTTAAAAAATATCGATTTGAAATTAAATAAAAGCGCGCGCGTAATGGCAGGTTTTTTAAACCGTAATAAAAAATGAGTATGGGCCGAAATAACACACAGACAATTTTAAGATGTCTTTTAAAAGGATAAAACAAATTTTTTTTTGTCTTAAAGTCAAATTTGTTTATATAAATAAGACATGCGGACGTTGGTCTCAAGAAACAGAAATTTTGTGTTATTTTTCCTATCTTAAAAATGACGTCAATTTAAAAATAATAGATGCCATATTTTACCACTATTTGTAATTTACTTTTTGTCGTTTCTTGTGTCAAGTTTTTTAAGCAGACATTTTTTTGGTGGCATAAATTTCTGATCGTTTTCTGAACATTTTGGTGCCTTATTGATCTGTCAAAAAAACAGCCGAAAAACTGATATCTTATAGATGTCATAAAATCAAGTATGCTACTTGGGTAATTAAAGAAATAATATAAAAAAATGCATATACCGATTTTTGAATTCTATAAAAGTGAATTTTTTTATTTCTATTCGATATACATTTTGTTCATTTATTTCAAAATTATAATAATTCTCGGATGTCTGCTACATTCACACTCATAATAAAAAAGTGAAAAATAAAATAATAATATAATTAAATTAGGTGTAAAATTTTTTCAAAGCAAATATTTAATTAAAGAAATATCCATTTTAAATTAAGTAGATACGCGTGCGTAATGGCGGGTTTTTTTAAATAAAAAAAAGTGAAAAATAAAATTAAGTATAAAATTTTTTTATAGCAAATAGTTAATTAAATAAATATTTAAAATAACAAATTATTTTTATAAATTAAAAAAATGGCCATTTTGAATTAAATAAACGCGTGCGTAATGGCGGGTTTTTTTAAATAAAAAAAAAGTGAAAAATAAAATTATATTATAATTTAATAAGTGAAAAATTTTTTTACAGCAAATAGTTAATTAAATAAATATTTAAAATAATAAATTATTTTTGTAAGTTTAAAAAGTATCCATTTTAAATTAAATAGATACGCGCACGTAATAGCGAGTTTTTAAACCCTAGAAAAAGTCAAAAATAAAATGATGTTATAATTTAATTAAGTATACAATTTTTTTACAGCAAAAAGTTAATTAAATAAATATTTAAAATAACAAATTATTTTTATAAATTAAAAAAATGGCCATTTTGAATTAAATAAACGCTTGCGAAATGGCGGGTTTTTTTGAATGAAAAAAATAAGTGAAAAATGTAATTTAATTAATCGTAGAATTTTTTACAGCAAATAGTAAATTAAATAAATATTTAAACAGAAATAAAATTGATATTTAATATTTAAAATAATGCATGTGACTAGACCAGTGAATCATTGAGTAGGTGGCGATTAGTGGGGCAGAGTAACAAGGAAGATAAGTTAGAGAAAGGAAAAAGAAAAGAGTGAGTTAGCGAGTGATAAAGAGGGAGAAAAAGAGAGGGAGAGGTGAAGCTGGTTAGGTCAGCCGTTTTCTAAGGTGTTCACTGGTTCTGCTGTTATTGTCGTATATTATTTTTATTCGAGTATTTAAATCAATGATCCGCAGTACTAATTAAAAAAAACACACGTATGTCCATATAAAAATTTATAACTATTTATTTATTGTCAATTTATTTAGTGGTATAATAACTAAACAAACTGTATATTATCGTGATAAATAACACAATGATAGGCGGACAGAATGCCTGAGATACCGTCCAAGTCGTTGATTCGTGCCGAAAAAGGTGTGAGTTTTGAGTCTAAGTGTAGCATATCGTTTACTCTTAATATAAATATCAAGGGTTTGTTGATTTAAATTTATAATTTATTTGAATAAATTAACCGACCCCGGGAAACTAAATTCCTGATAACAGGGAATGAGGATACCCGGGGAAACGTAGTCCTAATTTATAAAAAATGGAAAGATGCATTGGATAACGCCGCTCGGAATGAGTAATTTATTGTGGATATGTTGGCTCTATCAAACACTTCCTGAAGTTTTTACTTTTCCAGTCAGTCCATCAAATATTACAGGTAATTATTTTTATTACCATCACATGCTTGTACTCATTTATAATAAATTATATTTTTACTTATTCAGATTCAACGGGATCAAAATTATGGTCACCGCAGCTTCATTATATCCTGGGTTCAATTGCAGTCGTGGCAATGGTATCAGCTTTTCTTGGATGTCTTTGCTGTCGACGTGAACGTCGTGCCAAAGGATTTCAGGTAAGATAATATAATATATCTATACAATCATTAACACAATTAATACTCATATAATATATGTATATATTGTACAAAATTTTAATTACCGCGTTAATGAATGGCTTTGAATGCTGCTTTTATTATAGGATACTAAAGGACATAAACAAGAGGTAATTTTATTAATTAATAGAATAAGTAATTATTAGAATTCCTAGAATTTATAGATTAGAAGTATTTTTTTTTTGCTGATAATTTTTAGATTGAGAAATTTGAATTTGAATTTTATTTGTTTTAGGAATTCAAAGATGGAAGTACTGCAGGAAGTGAAACAATTATTGAACGTGGGCTGGAGTTAGAAGTATCTCGATCTAATAACTCGACAAATCAGTTTCAATTTGAGCCTTTGACTGTCGAACGTTTTGTCCCAGAAACTAAAAATGTATCGGGCAAACCATCGAAACCTCCATCACCTTCGCTTATAAACGACAGTAGTCTTGATAAAGATGAAAATTTATCACCATGCCAAGAATGGTTTTCACCAGGTCTGCATGTCCCACGTGAACGTCTTAAATATCTCCGTGAAATAGGTCGGGGTTGGTTTGGAAAAGTCGTCGAGGGCACACAAGATTTAGATCCCGGAGGATTATTACCGAAAAATGATGGCGTTGTTGTAAGAATTCTTACAGAAGAAGCGTCCACTAGTGAACGCGCATGGTTTCTAGGTGAAGCTTTACCGTATCTGAAACTACGTCACCAAAGTCTTTTAAAATTACTCGGTGTTTGCTTGGAAACTGATCCTTATTTGTTGCTTTTTGAATCCTGTTCCGGAGGTGATTTAAAGACATTTTTAAAATCTAATTCTCACTCAAATGAGACATTAATTAAAACTAACGTGCCTATAAAAATGGCCATAGACATTGCAGTTGCTCTAGATCATATGCATCGTCATGGTTTTGCTCATACGGATCTTTCAGCAAGAAATTGTCTTGTCGCATCTGATTTATCAGCAAAGCTGGGAGATTATGGTATCGGTGTTGAAAAATATCCAGGGGATTATTATGTTGTTGGAGACCGAGCACTTCCAATAAGATGGTCAGCACCTGAAAGTTTAGTTTGCACTGATACTACTATCGAAACACGTGCGATAACTCCGCTTGCTAATTTATGGAGTTTCGCGATACTTCTTTGGGAAATCGGTAGCTGGGGAGACAGACCTTACGATGATCTTGGTGATGATCAAGTCATTGAAATGATACTTTCTTGTAGATTTTATGATCACCTTCCGTTTAAAAATCTTAAAGAATCTCCAGATAGTCTTTTAGAAGCTATAAAATCTTGTTGGAAATTAGAACCTAAAGAACGATCGAGTCTTAATGAAGTTATTGAAATATTGAAAGGAAAAAATTTTGATTTTGATCAACGATGGGAGACACTCAAGCCTAATTCAAAAGAACCAATGAGGAGTCTCAGTTTAAAAGAACTTCGACAGAGTACAGATTCAGATTTGTGGCAAGCTGATGAAAAAATATTCAGTACACCTCAAGCGAGTTTTAAACTCGGACCTGGCGAGCCAATCAGAAATGCTCCGTTAGCAAAAACGGATACTACTGAATCTGGGTCTGAAACAGAAGAAGAAAGTTGGAGAGGTAGAGTCGAACGCGGTGCTTATACTGAAAAAGTGAGACAAAAATCTAAATCTGTTGCAGACTTAATGGTACTCGTTCATATTGACTCTGATTCTGAAGCCGAATGGTCTCTAGGTCCTCAAGTTATTGAGAAGCCAAAAAAAAAATTAGCATCTGGAAGTGTTGGAGACTTGAGAACTACTGCTCTGGCAGATGAATTTGATGAGGCTTTGAAAAAACTTCGTAACCCAAACTCTAATAAAATTTTTAAAGAATTACCAGATAAAATACATGAATCTTTTGAAGAAAATAAAAGTACAGTAGAGAGTACATTGACGCCAAAAAATAATTCCACATCTTCTAATAATTTTGTTGATGTTGAGCTTTGGAAAAATGCATTAGAATTTGACTTAGAACGTAAAGTTTCAGGATTTGATCTTGAGTCAATTGATTTTGAAAAATTAATTGGTGATAAGTGTGAATCAAGGTCAGTTTCTGATGCACTTGAAAGTTCAACGTCTGCTCCAAATACTCCGCAGTCACGTGGTGAAGATTTATCTGTTGACAACGAGGATTTTTCAAACAGTGAAGAAGTTGAAACAGAAAGACGCAGACTTCCGGATGCTGATGAAGAAGAAGATCGGAAACATTTATCGACCCCAGATGATGAACGAAGTTCAGATAGTGGTTTCAGAGATAAAGAATCGTGTGAAGAAGAAGAAAATCCGATTCCTTGTAGTCTTTCTCATTCGGCTTTGAATTCTTATGGCGCTTTATTTAATACTCCACTTTCAGCGTCAACGGAAGAAGAACAGCTTAAAGTTTTATTAGAACTTGACAACATTCTCGATGCTGAAGATTGTAAAAGTTTAGGAGAACAAGATATTTCTCTGTCACCCAGTAAAATAAATTTTAATATTTTAGAAGAAGATTCGATTATTTCAGCTTTGAAATCACAACTCGATTCTCCTGTTAGAGATTCTGGTTTAGAATTTATTAACAAAGAACTTTTAGATAAATTAGAGCTTAAAATAAATGAAAAAAATAATGATACGGAAAAAAAAATTGAAGAAACTCCGGATGAAAAAATTGTAAATAAATTAGATATTGAAGTTGATAAAATTACAAATTTAGTAGATGATAAAAATGACGAAACTCTAGACTTAAAACCAATTAATGAACAAGCTGTCGATGAATTACATGCAGAAGTTATGAAGGAAGTGAACAGTTCGATACAAGAGCAAGTCAAGGAGCCTTCAGATGCAGAATTAATGGAGGAAAATGTTGATAAATTAATTGCGGAAGTTGAGAAAAATTTAATTTCCATAGAAAAAAAATTTCAAGAGCCATTGGTTAAAAATCAAAACTCAGATAAATCGAATACTGAAACATTTAGTGAATCACAGGAACCTGAAAATGATAACGATGACGAAGACAGTTCGACCGTGAGCCTTCGCAGTGATAATTCTTATGTGTCTTTTAATCTTGATGAAGAATTTGTTGCTGCAATAAGAAATGAACTTCAAGAAAAACTTCCGCGTGCTCAGATGTCGATCGTTGAGTCACAAGAGTTAAGAGACGATGAAGTGTCAGCAGTTAATGTTTCGGAGGGTGATAAAAAATCATGGGATTATGAAGATGAGTCGAGTGAAAACGATAGTAATATTGATATTGCTATTAGATATAACATATATGGTACTCCTTTAAGTCCGATTCTTGAAGAACGTGAAAGCAATGCGACTTCCGAATCACTTGGTGACGCATCGGTGGCATCAAAATTTTCTGGATTTTCAGAAGATGTTTTAGTAGTCGACACGAAAACAAACCGAGTTTTGCTGGTGGAAGGAAGTTTTGATCGACAAGATGACGACCGAGACACTTCTAATGGTGACCTAACAGATGACGAGAGTGCAGATTGTGATTCAAATAATTTAGGAAGTAATTTATTGGATATTCACAATAAAGTAAGTGGTGCACCGATGCCTAGTCCTGAAGAAGAGTCTAAATGGCAAGCACAGTTTCCTATTCAACTGCAAGACGATCTCATGTCTACGAGTTTCAGTACTGAGCATGACTGGGATAGTCAGGACGATGATGACAAAGCTGGTGAAGATGCTACTGAAGATGATGATGACAGCTCGAGTTCTGGTGAATTTGTATGGAAGGTAATTAAATTACTATTTATTATAATTATTATGGTGGCCACATTTCTGGGAAATCTGGAAATGTCAGAGAATTATAAATATACTGGAAAAGTCAGCGAAAAATTAGATCTGTTTCAAATTAAATGATAAATTAAAATATTTTTTATTTAATCTAGGTTTTTAAATCTTATTTATTTTATATGAGAATGTGATCGGTTTGTGTCCGTACTATTCCCTATCCAGGCCAATATCAGACTTATTTTCGTACTATATCTAGTCTGTTTTTAATTGCTTTTAGATTAAAAACATACTTTTTTGTTATAATTATTAGTTTGTGTTCATTTGTTAGGACAAAAACAGACTTTTTTTTTCTATAATTCTTAGTCTACTTTTATTCACCTTTAGATCAAAAACAGGACATTTACAAATATAAATAATAATAATGATAATCTAGATTTATAAATTTATTTTAATTTTCTTGATATTTGAAACATGTAATGCGCTTTCGTAATAAGATGTCACAAGAATTTTGATGGTTTCTAATGCCAAAATATTTTTCGATTTTATCCAGTAAATAAGAAAAATTTATTGACATTTTAAGAGTTATTTTATTACTTTTATTCAATATTATAAATATTCAGTCAAGACAACTAAAAAATAAAGCTGTCAAACTGTTATTAACTGCCGACATTTTTAAACAAAATACACTAAGTAAATAATAAACAAAACATAATAAATTCTAGAACTTTGAATATTTTTTATAAATACTGTCCATAAATAAAAATAATACAAGTCCTTGATTTAATCGAGTTTTGTCCTTGCAAATTTTCAGAACTAAAATTTTTCAAAGTTCAAGACTTAATCTAGTTCTGTCTGCCTGTAACGTAATTGTTTTTTTAAACAACAGATCAAAAACAGCTTATAATTTTTATAAAAAATCAAAAACACATCAACTAGTTCAAATAAAGACCAATTAGTTAAAATGCTCTCCAGTTAGACTAAAATCAGATCTAATTTTTGACCCGGGTAAAAAAGATTTTACATTCTTTTTTTTTACTAAAAAAATTCGATAAATTTTTTTTTTTGTCAAAACTGTTCAAAAAGTGGCGCGGCGTGAATGCGATTGTAAAACCGTCTTGAAAAAAAATTGGTAGAAATTGATTCCAATAGCGAAAAAATGAAGCAGTTAGAATTAAAAAGGCTGTTAGAAAAAAAAAAGGCCACTCGGCAGCCGAAATGGAAGGTAGATTTTTCAATTAATTGATATAAAAAAATAGTTTTATACATACATATCATGTTAGTGTATAGTCATGATATGAAATTAGACTCGTTTTCTAGGAGTGAGGGTAAAAAAAGACAACGATTATTATTGATAGAGAACTTCAGATAGTTGATTTGACATAACATTATACAGGTAATGTACCAAACTAACCTTCACATAATTAAAGTATTGAAAATTTAATTAGTATGAGATCATAATTGTAATCGCTGTTACCATGACAAGCCCAGTTAAAATAACAGTAATACTTTTATTTAAAATATAAAATAGCTGTGAAATTAACCGGTTATTTTGTTCACGATAAAATACACGTGACAAAATTGTATTATAATGGGAAATTCATAAGTTATGTGGAATGAAAACCATATTTTCAACATTTTTGATTTCATTAAAAAGTTCAAGGGTATCAAATTATTGGAAGAAATAGTCAAAACATAAAGCTTAAGGTCATTAATGCGAGATTATTAGTCGAGCTTTTAGATACTTTTTACGGAATTTGTCTATTAATATTAATTTTGAAGTTATATGAGCTTTAGCAGTGATTGAAAAATTATTTTCACCAAAAATCATGAAAATTTCAAACAACTATAATTTTAAAACTATTTGAACGATTCAGCCCATCTTTGAACTTGATCAAGATAATCGCCTTTAGAATAAGTGTAGAAAATTTCATTAAGATCCGATAAGAACTATGGGTGCTATCGTAATGACAAGACAAGTGATAATCATTGGGAGTAGAGGTACATTTGATACATTATAAGTAATAATAAAATTGTCTGTCAATGTTAGTTTTAATTTTATATGAACTTTAACGGTAAATGCAAACTGACTTTGACAAAGAATCATAAAAATTTCAAACAGCCATAACTTCAAATATAATCAAACAATTTAGCTCATCTTCGAATTTAATCACGATAATTACCTATATAACAAATGTAAAAAATTTCATTAAAATCTGATAAGAACTGTGAATGCTATCGTAATGACCAGTATTAATCTCCGAGCATACTGGTACGTTTGAAACATCATTAGTGATAAAAGAATTACTTTTAAAATATAAAATAGCTGTGAAATTTACAGGTTATTTTGTTCACAATAAAATATACGTCACAAAATTGTATTACAATGGGAAATGCATAAGTTATGTGGTATGAAAACCATATTTTCAACATTTTTTGATTCCATTAAAATTTTCAAGACTATCAAATTATTGGAAGAAAAGGTCAAAACATGGAGCTTAAGGTCATAAATTAAAGATTATTAGACAAGCTTTCAGGTACTTTTTACGGAAATTGTCTATGAATGTTAGTTTTTAAGTTATATAAGCTTTAACAGTGATTAAAAACTGATTTTTACGAAAAATCATGAAAATTTTAAACAGCCATAATTTTAAAACTATTCGAACGATTCAGCCTATCTTTGAACTTGATCGAGGTAATCGCCTATAGAATGAGTGTAAAAAATTTCATTAAGATCCGATAAAAACTGTGGGCGGTATCGTAATGACAAGACCAGTGATAATCATCAGGATTTGAGAAACATTTGATACATCATAAATAATAAAAGAAATACTTTTAAAATATAAAATAGCAGTGAAATATACAGGTTATTTTATGCACAATAAAATACAACTGACGAAACTGGATTATAATGGGACAAGCATAAGTTATGTAGAATGAAAACCATATTTTCAACATTTTTTGATTTCATTAAAATTTTCAAGGCTATGAAATTATTGCAAGAAATGGCCTAAATATAAAGTTTAAGGTCATAAATTAAAGCTTATTAGTCAAGCTTTAAAATACTTTTTACAGAAATTATCTATGAGTTTTAGTTTTAAAGTTATATGGACTTTAAAAGTGATTAAAAACTGATTTTTTAGAAAAATCGTTAAAATTTCAAACAGCCATAACTTCTAAACTAATCAACCGATTCAGCCCATCTTCGAACTTAACCGTGGTAATTACACATAAAATTAGTGTAGAAAGTTTCATTAAGATCGGATAAGAATTGTAGACGCAATCGTGTCCTCAAAAGTCGGTTCTATTACATAAATATACATATATAAATTTTTCAACGAGTGGTATTTTTGAACTCTACTCAACTAATTATGATAGTTTATGACGAAATCCCTTGTAAAATCGACCATGAGGACAAATACAATAGTTAGATTTTTAAAAAAATCTACCTAAAAACCAAAAACATTAAAAGCATACATAAGTATTGGACTAATGAGTTTCACGTTCTTATTTATGAAATTTATTCTAGTGAAAATGAAAAGTTTATTTATATTTTATTATAGAGTAAGTTATATAAAAACATAGATTTAAAATAAAAAATAAAAAATTATTCATTTTATAAATAAAAAAAACCTATGAAAATTGACAAATAATAAAATAAAGTTTCATTTAACGACAATGATTGATTATTTATTGAACTGGCATATCATTTTATTTTGAATTAAATAAATATTTCCAATGATTTAATATTACTACATATGGTCAGGGAATTTTTTTAATTATGTGACTGGAATACCTGGAAAAGTCAGGGAATTTCAGTTTCAAAAATCTGTGGTCACCATGATAATAATTATAATTATATTTGGCTCTTTGATTAATGATAACAATTTATAAAATTATTATTTTTGTAGCGCTACGATGATATACCTGATAATGAAGACCAGCAGCAATCTAAACATGTAGATACCGAGGGAAAAATTGAAGAAGAAGCTGAAGATGAGGATGAGGATGAAGAAGAATTTACACCTTCAGCCTGGGATGCAACTTTGGCTCCCCATAGATCGGCATTGAGATCACCGGAAAAAACTCTCAAAGCAGGAGTAAGTTTTTATTATTTTGAATTATTTAATTTTTATTTTTAACTGTTGATATATTTATAAACAATGAATGAATTTATTAATGCAAATTAAGGATTTATGTGTTAATACTTACTGTCAGGATGAACTGGTAAGCATCAATATTTATTTTTTAAATAATTAAAAATTCAGGGCGGCCATATAGAAATAATTTCTAAATTTTCTATAATCAAAAATTTTGAAAATTTTTTTTTCAATGGTTTTCGTAGGATTACTTCGGGACTGTGCATAATAAAAAAATTCAAAGACCAGATTAAAAAACTAGATAATTCCCTATAAAAAAAAAATCATATGGAAATCCAGTCTAGATTTGTCTGAGGGTTCCAACATGACGTTACCGGATAGATTTCCATATGGTTTCCTATAGAAATCCACACCATATCAAATCCATATGGGAATCTAGTATGGATATAAATCCATACTTTCCTATATGGATTCCCATGCAATCCCACATGTATTTTTTTGATAGGGTTAAAGCTACAATTTGCTTTTTTTGTTTTTTTTTATACGATCATTTGCCTTCGAGTTACAGCCTGTTGAAAATCACTCAAAAATTTTGAATTTTTTAAATATCTGTCAATTTTTTTCCGCAATTAAATTCCCGAATACTTTTCGAAATTCCCTGATATTTCCCAGTTTGTGGCTACCCCGAAATTTTTACTACGCATAAAAAAATTATTTTGTTAGAATCAATTATTAGATTTATTTATTAATTTTGAGACATTGAAATAAATTTAAAAAATTTTTCCAGGACCAAAAGAAAAACGTGTGGTTTAAAAAACAACGTTATCACTGCGTGTATGAGTATCCAAAGGAGACATTAGTCCCTGAGTGCCAAGGCCAAGCTACAACAACTTGGGAACCGACTTCTTATGCCGGTAATTATTTAAATATTCAAAAAATTTTTTGCAAACTCAGTTAAAAAAATTAATTTTATTCCAGACTGGGAAGAAATGTTAGAAGAACCTAAAATTGACGTTTATCCAATTAATTATGAATCTAATCACGGTAAATATTCATAAATTTTTATTCATTTATCATTTATTGGATGATTAATACAATAAAAAAAAATCTTAATTTAGATGACGAAGAATTTTTCGTCAGCAGTGGAAATAGACCTTTTCAATTTCAAGTAGGCGATGGAAAGTACGTGAGTCAATTTTTTCCCGGAGCTGCTGAGTCATCGAATGAAAATGAGTCAGAAGAAAAAAATAAATTTGAAAAAATAAAACAAGATTTAAAAATTGATACAGTTGATGGCAATCAATGTCAGCAACAGCAACAATCGCAATTGGGTGAACTGCGACATACGAGAGACAGATTAAAACTCAATTTACCAATTAAAAATAATTCAGAAACCGGAAGCAATGTAATTATTAATGAAATTGAAGCGGATAAAAGTGAACAGGACAGTCGAACAAACGATGAAAGTGATAGTAAAACTGAGAAGACTGAAACCAGTACGGAATCTTCCATTTCTAAAGATGATCAATCAATTATTTCTGTTATTAGATCTCCCATAGGGTCGTCGCTTGAAAACTTAAGCCGTGAAGATATTAAAAGCTCGGGTAATGGAGAAAGTGATGGTGAAATTAGTGAACTTGAAATTTCATTTTCTTACAAAGAAGACGCACCAGTAAAATCATCACGTAGACCACTCGTTTTTTCTACTGATAGTCTTGATGGTACTGAAAAGCAAGACGATCTGTCGGATTTTATTCACAAAGAACCGGAAGCTACAGAGGAACAGGAAAAAAAATTATTGGTAACGGAGACGAAAGAAGAAATTTTTTTAAGAGACGAAAGTACATTGAAACCGTCGGAAAATGATCATGTGATAGAAAAAAATGAAACGGATGTTGAAAAATTCAATAAGTCCGTCCGCGAACCAACTTAAGCTTTAGATCGATTTTTTTTTTATAAATAAGGTCCACAAAAAAAATGTAATAGTTTAAAAATGAAAAAAAAAGCAATGAATAAATAACTTAAGTAGAAGAGTGAGAAAGTCTCAATGAAAAGATGAGTTTTCTCGATAGAGAGCTCAATTGGCAAAAGTCCGTCCTAATAATGAGATAGTTTTCAAAAATTATATTTTTTATTTTATTTTATTTGTTTTTTTTTTTTTTTTGTAAATAATTGAATAGTGAAAATACGATCGCAATAATTATTTTAAAATTTGCTTTTTTATTGTTTTGACATCAAATGTCTCACTTTGAATGGGCGTAAAATTAATTTAAAAAAAAATCTATTTGTTCTTCGTTAGATTATTGTAAATATTTATTAATTTATTGTAGATGCATCGAAAATTGTGCCTATACAATTTATTATTTCAATGTTTTAATTACAATTGAAAAAAAGTGTCTTTAATTATTTTGAGCTAAAGAAAAAAACTATTCAATATTTTTTTTGTACACTTGGCATTAAACAGCTCTCTATTATCAGAAGTATTATATTTAAAAAATGCAAAACGAACAAATAAGTAATGAATGAAAGAGAAAGTTAACCAAAATGTCATGGAAAAAAAATCGCGAAAAAAAACCATCAGTTATGGCCGTTCTCAGACTGTGTCCCCATTTTTTTAAAAAATTCAATGACTCGATTTTAATGATGGTATTTTAATTTTGATAATTAATTTAAAAAAAGTTGAAGCATTAATTGAAAAAAAGGGCAACGCAGTAACACTTTCGCCGAGACAGATTTTTAAAATAATTATTTGCAGTTGATATCAATTAAGAGTTAAACGAAATTTGGAAAACGAATTTCAGTAAAATCATGTCTTATATTTTTAGAGTACCTCTTTTATTAAAATTCTCAAAATTTGTGACAGTATTAAGCATCATTCCAAGAATATTCTGCTAAATTTTCATAAAAAAATATTGAAAAATAAACCAGTGGTAGTGGGGAGAGACGAGTCACTTAAAGGAAAGTCTCCATGCCGTAGGCAGGATAACTCATGACTGCCTCTTCTGAAATCAAAAAACCAAAAAGATTTCTTTAGTACATAAGTTTATCTTGGATTTGAACGAAGGAATAAACAAAATATTCATTTTTGAATTTTTGGTAAAGAAGCAATAAAAAAAATCTGATTTTTGCCAAAGATTGTTCTTTTTGTTTAATTAAAAAATAAGTAGTTACTGAAAAAAAAAATCCTTCGTTCAAATCTAAGATAAACTTATGTACTAAAGAAATCTTTTTGGTTTTTTGATTTCAAATGAGGCAGTCATGAGTTATCCTACCTACGGCATGGAGACTTTTTTTTAAGTGACTCGTCTCTCCCCACTACCACTGGCTTATTTTTCAATATTTTTTTATGAAAATTTAGCAGAATATTCTTGAAGTGATGCTTAATTATGTCACAAATTTCAAAAATTTTAATAACGAACGTACTCTGAAAAAAAAAATATCCTCTTTTTTTGGTATCTCAGACCCTTTTATGCTTTAATTTTTTTGCAATCAATTAATAAAATTTTAATACTGTTATGACAGTTCGCCATTGAAAATTTTTAAAAAGCGAGAGGCATTGTCTGAGAATTTCCTTATATGGTAGAGTCGATTATCACTCACAAGAATTAACTCTGTGATAATGAAATAAAATATTTTTTGTTTTATTTATTTAAAATGAAACGGCGATAAAAATTATTAGTTAAAAGCACTAAATAAAAAATAAATTAATTAGTGTTATATTGTAGTACAATTACTTTGCACGTTTAAAAAAATATGCTAAATTAATATTTTTTATTGATATTTGTACATTAAAACTTAATCTTTTTAATTGACTTTAATTTGACGTAAAAAAAATATATTTATATTAGTGGATTATTTTTATTGAATATTTTGTTTTTTAAAAATAGAAAATTACGTTAAAAAAAAAAACAGTGCAATTACAGACAATCGTCTAAAATGATTAGAGAACAAATTTTTTTACTTCTTTACTAATGTTATAGAAAATAATAAAATAAAATAACAAAAAAAAAAAAAAAAAGGAATAATTTGTCTTTGTACAGGTGAATGTCAGAAAATGAAGTACTGTAAGTTTTGCAGATAAAAAAAGTGATTACCGATTATGGATAAAAAAATACCTTTATTTTAAGATAGCGATTATTACTATTATTATTGTTATTATTATTATTAATGTGCTAGATATTGTTAACATTAAGAACACCGAACGCACCGTCGCTACAATTTGTAGGATATTATTTCAATAGAGGATGATTAATATATTGCTAATTTATGATATTTTTTTATATTGTAACCTATCATCTTTAATTATTTATTTATACGTATTTTTTTTTTTTTAATAATTAATTTTGCTCACATAAATTTAATCCATGGACGGATGTACAAAATTCGTTGATAGAACGACAAAATACTCTGCATTAGACTGATTCAAAAAAATTAAAAAAATTTTTTTTTTTTTTCAAAAATTCTCTGCTCTACAAAAAAGTCTCTTATCATTTTTCTATAAATTGAATTTTTCAAAAGTTATTCAAAGTTGGATTCATAAGTAAATTTTCGTATTATTTGACTTTTTCGGCGAAACTATCAAATTTATCTTAAAATGCTATAGGACCTTTTTTGTAGATCATTTCATTTGCTACAAATTATCTCTTATCAAGTTTTCGAAATTTTTGAAAGTTCTTTAGTTATTTGCATTTAAATGTTAATTCGTTTCAAGAAATCGTATTCTGGTCGATTTTATTTACTTACTTTTAAACGCAAATAACTAAAGAACTTTCAAAAATTTCGGAAACTTGATAAGAGATAATTTGTAGGAAATTAAATGATCTACAAAAAAGGTCCTATAGCATTTTAAGATCAGTCTGACAGTTTCGCTGAAAAATTCAAATAATACTAAAATTTACTATGACTCCAACTCTGACTGAATAACTTTTGAAAAATTAAATTTATCGAAAAATGATAAGAGACTTTTTTGTAGAGCGTTCAATTTTCAACAAAAATATTCATTGATTTTTTCCATGCACCGATTCCCTGGTGAGTGATAAAATTCCAAACTTTAAAAAAAATTTTTCCCATGTTATTTAAATGGGAAATTGAAAATTGCGAGCCGGTTGTTAATATTAATATTAAGAGCTTAAACTTTAACAGAATTTTTTTTTCATTTCGAACAATATTTTCCATATAATTTTTGAAAAAAAAAAATATAGTCAATTTTTTTTAATTAGTCTACTCTGCATATACATTATATAATTTAACGAGTAGATATTTAAAATAAATTATTTAATTGCGCCAAATAATAATAAGACCCTGATGATCACCAGTAGCAAGATGTGACTCGTCGTAGTTGAAGCTGAGGGCGAGAATTGGGGCGGAATGTCCATAAAGTCTATTAACCTGTGCGGCTTTACCATCACGTGAAGTGTCCAACAGATGAACCGAGCCATCTTCTGATCCACTGGCTATTAAGCACGCGCCCATTTGCGGGCAAAACGTTGATCTCACTAGATATTGCCTTTATAAAGAAAAAAAAGTGATAAAAAAAACACTGAACAGAGCCAAAAGATATTATTGTTTAGTTAATCAGAGCATAACATTATTTTAGGTCAACTTGAATAAAAAAAAAAAGCAAATGATAATTCTGACTACCTATGCTTCACCGGATAATTTCTCCAGATTTTTAAAGTCCCCTGAAGATCAGTAACTCTGTAGAGCATTACAGCATTACAGGCAGTGCTAGCAAGAAGCGTAGGTGAGGGCGATTCTCGAGATAACCAGGATCTCCAAGATAAACTTGTGATAGCAGTATTACCCACTGTTTCAATTCTTCTTAACTTGGATAATCGTCCCGATCCTGGCTCTAATTTAAGTGATATAATTATTCCTCGATCATTACCAGCCCACACTAATGACCCGCCACTTTCTTCGCAAGTTAATGACAAGACCTAAATAATTTTATTAATTAGTATATTTATTTTTTTTTAAAAAAAGGGTGACCACAAACCGGGAAATATTATGGAAATGTCAGGAAATTTCGAAAAGTATTCGGGAATTTAATTGCGGGAAAAAATTGAGAGATATTTAAAAAATTTCACATTTTTAAGTGATTTTTAACAGACTAACTTGAAAGAAAATGGTCGTACAACAAAAACAAAAAAGACAAATTGTATCTTCGTGTCTAGTTTTCTGATCTGGTCTTAAGATTTTTTTACTATGCACGGGCCCGGAGTAATCCTAAGAAAACTATCGAAAAAAAAATTTTCAAATTTTTGCTCGTCTTAAAAACGGTCTACGAGCTTCAATAAATTTTTTCGAAAATTATTATTGATTTTTTATTACTCCGAAACTGTGGATAATAAAAAAATTTAAAGACCAGATCAGAAAACTAGACACTGAAAGCTACAATTTGTATTTTTTGTTTTTGTTGTACGACAATTTTTCTTCGAGTTACAACCTGTGGAAAATCACTTAAAAATTTGAAATTTTTTTAATATCCTTCAATTTTTGTGACTGTGTATTTTGAATTTATTGTAATCATTAAATTTCTTATTAAATATTTTAACTTACATATTTTTAACATCGAATAATCAAAAGTAGGCCATATTAATTTATTTTATTGACTTTTTTTGGTTTCTCTTATGATTTAATCATAAAATTTAATTATTGACAATGAAAATATAATAAAAACTTTGAATATCAATGACACGAATAAAATTTACGAATCAGGGAAAAATGTGAAAAACTTTACTAGAAAAACCGGGAAATAGGGAATTTTGAAATCATTTTTTTGTGGTCGCCCTGTTTATCACTCAATTTAAAAAACCAAAAAGAAATCTGAGATACCTTTCCACCTATTTTAGAAGTTCCTCCACGAGGATAAATTCCTGTTGAAATATTAAGTACCTGAAGAAGTCCCACAGCATTACCTGTGATAACTAAATTATTATTAGCAGGTACAAAACCACAGCACAGTACTTCTGATCTAACTTGATCTCCAACAGTTCGTAAGCAAACAGTTGTCGAGTCTTCAGTTATTCCCCAAAGTCTTACAGTGGCATCAAGAGATGATGACACAATAAAATCATTACTGATGCTCCAATCTATTGCTGTTACACCCTTCTTATGATCTTCTAATTTAACTAAAATTTTAGGTGGCGTACTGGTTACATCACAAATAGTTATTGTGCCATCAAATGACGCGCAACATAGTCTTGATCGGTCATTGTTAGCAAATTTCAATGCTGTTATTGCGGCTTTATGCTGATCAAATACATGATGAACACCAGCGAAAGCAAAACTTTCAGCGGTTGTTTTTTTTGTTGATTTTTCTTTTATTAAACTGCTTTCGGAAATTCCGTCTATTGATGCACGAGATGACAAACTTATACAGTCAGATGGTGATCCATAACGCACACGGAGTAACTCAGACCTCAATTTTACATAAGACAGTCGATTTTCTGTATTTGCAGGGTTTGCTTCACGTAAAAGTTGATTTCTTCGACGAAGATAAAGTAATCCTAGATAATTTAAATAAAAAATTATATTTTTTATGATCTAGAGGTTAACAGACGATTAACAATTAAAAAAATTTTTTTTTTTTTAAATCAATTACAAAAAAAAACTAAAACATGCACATGTAGAAAATTTAAAAAACTGTAAGTGCAATTTTTTGAAATTTTTTTTTTGTCCATTTTATCGTTTTTAAAAAGATCTAAAAATTATTAGACATCGGCTGATTTCAGTATCATTATTTTTTACAAAAAAACAAAAGAATTTTTTGGCGTAAAAAAATTTTTACTTACTCCAAAAAAATTTTTACTTGTCTTAAAAAATTTTTTGTATTATAAATTGAAACAAAAATTTTCTAAGTGCGAGAAAAAATTTTATTGAGCTAAGGACAAAATTTTTTCTAATTCAGTCAAGAAAGAAACTTTTTCTAGTCCTAAGAAAATTGTTGTTTTCATTTCATAATGTAAAATTTTTCTTGTGCCAAGAAATTCTTTTTTTCTGAGGGTCAAAAAATTTTACTCACTCCTAGAAAATTTTTACATCATTAATTGAAACAGATTCAGACTCATTGAAATCAAAAATTTTTTGGGGTAAAACAAAAATTTCTTGCATCGAGAAATTTTTTTTAGTCCTGAGAAAATTTTTGTCTTCAATTCATAATGCAGAAAATTATGATTCTAAAGTTAGCAGACAATTAAGAATTTTCGGTTTTTTTTTTTTCAAGAAATCAATGGCAAAAAAAAAACCAAAAAAATGCACATGAAGAAAATTGAAAAATCTAATGGTGCAATTTTTTAAATATTTTTTTTTTTTATAAATTATTGTTATTAAAAAAATCAAAAAATTATTAGACGTCAGCTAAATTTAGAATCATTAGAAAATTTCGTGCGCCAAGAAATCCTTTTTTTTCTGTGTAACAAAACATATTGTTTTAATTACAAATATAATTTACCAAATCCTGGTTGACTGGATACTCGACGTGAATTATATTTAGCATCAAGTGCAAATACTTGTTGTTGCCACATTAACCCAATTTTAGTTGCAATTGGTGAATTTGTACTCATTTTTATCCGCAAAAATAATAATTAATAAATAATTACTTTTTAAAAACTTGAGTGTTAACCTCAATCACAAATCATTCATTTACTTTTTAGTTTTGATCTTAAAAATTTAAACCAATTCAAATTTTCAAATATTTATCTGCAAAAATAAATAATTAACCAATAAAATGTTTCATTTTTCACACAATATTCAAATTCTGTTTATTATTGAATGTCATAAAAATATTTTTTCTCCTGTCAAAAGACAATTGTGTTCGATCGGTAAAATCATTTCTTACATAAAAAAAAATTATAAATTAGTAATTAAAATATTTTTAGTATGAGTAAACTAATTTAAAAAATTTTAATAATAAACTTAATTTACAATAAATAAAAATTTAAATAAAACAAATTATCAAATAAATGATTTTTTTTAAAAACTAAAGACTAAATTTCAATTTAAAAAAAACATTTTTAGGTCATTAGTTTAAAATTAAAAAGTATAAAAATGTACTCAAAATTTCGTATATTTTAACATATTTTAAGACAAAATAATTTCACTTAATTATCAGCTAAATTAATTTATAATAATAATAATTCGCAAATATAATTTCTCAATAAATTTATAAAACCAGGACATTTTTTAATGTCCTTCAAAATTACGCGCCGTTAAATCGTCGCCATTAAACGTTGTTTATTTCACTGAAAATTAATGACGCATCACAATTAATTATTTATAACAAACTGCAACCGTGGCAGTAAAATATAACCATGAGGAAGAGGAATGTGGTCATTATTAATGACGTCATTAAAAAAGTTATACTAGTGATAACTATTGAACTTGATGTATCATCGAGTCTCCAGAATATTCCATTATATTAATAATAATTAATAATAATAATTACTATACTTTCCTCTTTATTATTTTATTTTTTTCCCACCATTAAATTCAAATTTAAATTTCTCGTAAAATTTCTGTAAAATATAAAATAATTAATTTTTACAAAATCTATTTGCGGTAAGAGCGATACCTCCTGCTAAGATTATTGTATACATAATCATATATATATATATTTATATATATGTATATATATTTCTCATACAATGAAATTTTACTCATAAAGAGTAAAGACCAAGAGTTTAATTCCATACCTCGTAAACCTCATCCAGACTTAAATCTTTCTCTGTTTAAAAAATTTGAAAAAAAAAAAAAATCATACCATTGTCTCATTCCCGCCACCGACACTCTCGCCACCTCTATCTTTATTTACTGAACGACAAAGAGAGTTTACGGTTTTAGTTGTGCAGCTGAAAGACAAAGAGCAATAAAGATAAAAGATATAAGTTCCCTCTCTCCTGATGATCGTGTCCGCCGAGCGAGGTCTGGCTCTTTGTCGTACTCACCATCGGAGCTCTCACTCTCTCCCAGCTCAAATCGAATATCGTCGGAGTCGGACGTCGGAGGATTTCTCGTCTCACGGTGCAACGTTTAAGCCTGACTCGGTACAGTTCTGAGTTATCGGGTTCGTAATTAAACAACGAGCCATTAAAACAAGACGTAAATATTATTATTTAAATAACGATGCAAGCTATTAAGTGTGTCGTTGTCGGTGATGGGTAAGTTATTATATTATTTTATAATTAATATATATATGCTACAAGTGTATGTTGATTTTTATTATATTGTACGAATATGGAGTGTTCAGTGTTGAATACATATACATTTATATATATATGTATATATATATTTAATGTTGGTGTAGAGTAAAGGGGACTAGGTCCTAGAGGGCCAAGAGAGGACAGAGATACGTGGACGCTGTTGTGACTTGACGAAAAAAAAAAAAAATTAATTTTATAATTTTTTACAACCCGAGGGATTTAATCTTTCGTTATTTCTCGTGGGTGTTCGACATACGGGCGTGGTGTAAATTTTCGCGGGTATCTGTGACGTTTATTTGCAACTGGATGTTATGTGTGTTACTTAAAAAAATACAATTGGATCAGTTATTAAGATGACAATAAAGTTACTGGACATCTGACAATTTTTTAAATTTTTAAATATTAAAATGTAATTTTTTATCATCCTGAAGTTAGCAGACAATTAAAAATTTACAAATTTTGTTTTCAATGATTTAATTTAAAAAAGTAAAAATATGCACATGTAGAAAATTAAAAAAACTACGAGTGCAATTTTTTTAAATATTTTTTTTTGTTCATTTATCGATTTTTCAAAAATTCAAAATTTAATAGACGTCAGCTAACTTCAGTATCATAATTTTTTTACGTGTGAATGTAGCAGTTATCAGAAAAATTTATAACTATAAATAAATAAAAATATAATATTTATAAAAAATGCACTTGTTAATTTTAAAATTTTTTAAATGCCCATTTTTTAAAAATTTAATTTTATTAATTATTTACTCTATTTATTTATAGTTTTAAATTTATCTGATGTCTGCTACATTCACACTCATGTTTTTTAAAAAAAAAAATTTTTTAATTAAATTTGCACTCATGTTATTAAGGACGCTAGTGTTGTACTTTTTGTCTGATAATCAATTTATTTATTTATTTATTTATTGTTACTATTATTATTATTATGGTTTGATTGTATGCATGTGTATTGTATCTACAAAGTTTGTTATAATATTAATTTACTTACAGAGCTGTTGGTAAGACGTGTTTACTCATTAGTTATACTACCAATGCCTTTCCTGGTGAGTATATACCAACGGTCTTCGACAATTATTCAGCGAATGTAATGGTCGATGGAAAACCAATTAATCTGGGACTATGGGATACCGCTGGACAGGAAGATTATGATAGATTACGACCACTATCTTATCCACAGACTGATGTCTTCTTAATATGCTTTTCGCTTGTGAATCCAGCGAGTTTTGAAAATGTTAGAGCTAAGTGGTACCCTGAAGTACGTCATCATTGTCCAAATACTCCGATTATACTTGTGGGAACTAAATTAGATTTACGTGAGGACAAAGAAACTATTGAACGACTCAAAGATAAAAAATTAGCGCCTATTACTTATCCTCAAGTAAGTTTTTAAATATTTATTTTATTTTATATTTTATAGACAGAAGAAAAAAATCTTGGCTGCTAAACTTCAAAATGTGACACAAGAATTTACTGTTTTTCAACGGTTTACTTTTCAAAATTCAAAGTTAAAATTAATTATTTATTATACTATTAAAATATGGGAAAAAAGTCAGAAATATTTAAAAATCAAATTTTTTTTATTTATTAATTTTTATGCCAAGGCACAGGTCAAAGACAATTTTATACATTAATTTAAATTTTATTAAAGTAATTTTATTAACTAAAGTCACAAATAGTGGACTGATTAGTGATCTTCTATTTTACAAAGGTATTGTTTTTTTTATTCTTTTATTCAGTCTAAACTTAATAAGTAATCAAACATTTTATTTTTAAAAACTTCAAGACTACTTGTATTATCTTAGAAGACAGATTTTTCCAGAGACGAATTACTGAGACTACAAATGAATGCTTGTAAAATACTGTAGCAAAGTTTGGAATTTTAAACAATAGATTATTTTTTACTGCTCGGAATTTATCATTTTTAATAGGGAGTCAAAAAAAGTTTACAAAAGAGTAAAAATTTTTATTTGTAGGATTGAATTAATTGTTTTCTTTGTATTTTCAAAAGTTTAAAAATCATTTAAGGCCATTCTCAGACAGTGGCCTTCCCCCCACTTTTTGATAATTAATTTAAAAAAAAGTTGAAGCATTAATTAAAAAAAAAACAACGCAGTTACAATTTCACCGAGACAAATTTTTCAAAAAATTATTACAGTTGATATCAATTAGGAGCTAAACGAAATTAAGAAAATAAACTTCAGTAAAATCTTCATGCTTTAGAATTTTGAATGTCAAATTTTTTAGGCCAAAATTCTAATTGATAGCTGTGACTAATTTTTTTTAAAATCTATATTTCAGCAAAATTGTCTTTTTTTCAATTAATACTTTAATTTTTTTGAAATTAATTAATAAAATTTTAATACTGTTATGACAGTTCGTCATTGAATATTTTTAAAAAGTGGGAGCACTGTCAGAGAATGTTCTTAAAAAAAGTTCGTCGTTGTGTCACATTTTGAAGTTTAAAATAGCAACCGTTTTTTCAACAAATTTTTCTACACGTATTGTTGTTCTTGTTACTTGTGTTTTAATCTTTAAACAAAATATCCTCAGACGAAATTTCTTAAGATAACAGAAACAAAATTTAACTTTATATTTTATAAATTTTAATCAAAAAATGATAAATTATTTAATTACATGTTTTTATCATTTTCAATGTTAAATATTATTTTGAATTTTTCAAAAAAATTAATATTTATTGATCATTATGTTTACAAATGATATACAAAATCTCAGTCCTCATTATTAAATTTATTTAAATATTATAATCCTAAAATTAACAGACAATTAACAATTTTCGAATTTACTTTTCAACAAATCAGTTACCAAAAAAAACTAAAAATATGCACATGTAGGAAATTATAAAAACTGTAAGTGCAATTGTTTTAAATATTTTTTTTTTTATAATTTATCATTTAAAAAAAATTCCAAAAATCATAAGACGTCAATTAACTTCAGTATCATTAAATATTTATTTTTTATTTTGAATTATTATTTATTAAATTATTATAATTAATAATTATTGATGATTATCATAAAAAATTGAATAAATTTTTTCAATGACTTATTTATTTATAAAAATATTTTGTCTGAGGATATTTAGCCCCGGAATATTAACGCGTTACTGCTGTTTTATTATATTCCTAAAAAAATTTTTTTTTCACAGGGCTTAGCAATGGCTAAAGAAATCGGTGCTGTTAAATATCTCGAATGTTCGGCATTAACGCAAAAAGGATTAAAAACTGTATTTGATGAAGCGATACGTGCAGTATTGTGTCCAGTACCACAGGTAAAACCCAAACATAAATGTTGTCTCCTATAATATTAATTATTTAACGACGCCCGATCTACCACAAGCGTGAGCCACCTTCGTCTTCATCGTTATTTTTCCCCCGAGTTTATACTAAAACTCGAGACGACGATGTAGGCAACATACAACGTATGTCGTATCTCCTTGAGTTTTGTGCAGTTTATCATCTTCGTCATCATTACTATCATTTATTGTTCCGTAATATTTTTACATTAATATTAATGTAAAAATTCCGAGTTAACATATAGCGCACAATTGGTCAAATAATTTTGGATACAGGAAACAATTATAATAATTTTTTTTTTTTTTTATATTAAATATTCTGTTTTATTCAACGCATGCTTTTTTTTTTTTACTATTAACTGAATTAATACGATCGGGATCTGTCGTAATTAAAAATAAATTATCATTAATGGTAATAAAAAAAATACAAGTTAGTAAAAAAAAAATTTCGGGTAAGAGAGTTATCAGAGAAACTGGTAATTAACAAAAAAAATTAATTGTAATAATAGATCAGACTACGAATTTTATTAATTATTAATTAATAATAAATAATAAATTACAAATAAAAATAATAATAATAAATAAAAAATTGTATTACATAAAAAAAAGAGTACAGTATAGGTACTCTCTTAGCCGATTTTTAATTCAAAGGCTTTATTGTTATGGGCTTTTTTTAAATGATTTATTTAAATGAATATAATTGAATATTATTGGATCGGTATAAAAAAAAAAAACGATATGTATTCTCACGCACAACTCGCAGGGATCGAGATGAATATTGGTTTAAAAAAAAAAATGAAAGAATAAACAGCACGAACACGGGGGACGAATATGATTGTAAGAAAAATACAAAATAAATCAAGTAAGAAATAATAATAGCGAGCGTGTGTTGATTGAAGAGACGTATTATATAGATAAAAAAAGAAGAAAAGAATAAAAAAAAAGAAACAAAGGTAAAAATTAAAAAAAAATAATAGAATGATTTTGTTCGATTCGTCCTTGAAGTGTTTAAAATGTGTGCATGTTAATGAATGTGAGAAAATATAATTAAAAATAAAAAATAAATAAATAAAACAAGAATGAATTTAAATGCGAATGAGTGAGAAAATGATGTAATCAATATATAATTGTAAATAATTGCTGGAATTCAAATTTATTTCTATTATATTGTCATCATCGCGTATCATGTAAGCTACTACTAATTGAATCTAAATCGAAAGAAAAGAAAAAAAAACGTTATTTGTTTTTTATAAATATATTTGAGTATATATAATTAAATACAAAAAAAATTAAATATGATTGCAAATCAATTAATAATAATAAATTGTAAGTTGATAATAATAAATAAATAAATAAAAAATTAAAAATCAACTCAAGTTCGAAACTGTCGGACTGATTTTTTTTAATTGTATTTAAAATAATTTTTTTTAATTATTCCTGAAAGTAATAATCTGATTCAATCACTTTTATGATCGTTATCATGAAAAAGATAAACATTCCGAGGAATTTAATGTATAAATAAAATTTTTCGGATAATAAATCTGTAATCAGTTAAATATCACTGCTGTCGATTGATACTAGTTTGTTTTATTTAAAGACATATTAGACTGATTCAAAAAAATCGACTTTTTTTTCTCGAAACCCCTTGTTAAATAGTTGCAGAGTGAAATAAGATGCCTGTTAAAAGGTGAGCTCTTAATATTAATATTTAGAGGTCGATCATCGCAATTTTCTATTTCCCATTTGAATAACGTGAAAAAAAAAATGAAGTTTGAAATTTTATACCTCGGCAATGGCTCATTGTACGAATAAATTCAGGATATGATTTCGTAGGGAATTGAATGCTCTACAAAAAAAAGTCATCATTTTTTGATAAATTAATCTGTTCAAAAGTTATTGGAGCTTAAAGTCAAATTTTTAGTAAATTTCGAGATATTTCTACTTTTCTGGCGAAACTATCAGACTTATCACAAAATTCCATAGGATCTTTTTTGTAGAGAATTTTATTTTATACAAATTATCTCTGATAAAGTTTTTTAAAATTCCGCATTGTTTTCTAGTTATTTTTATTTTAATGTCAAGCTTTTAAAAAAAAAGTGTTTTGATCGATTTCAAGATCTTGACATTAAAATGGAAATAACTAGAAAACAATGCGGAATTTTAAAAAACTTTATCAGAGATAAGTTGTAAGGAATAAAATTCTCTACAAAAAAGATCCTATAGAATTTTGTGTTAAGGCTGATATTTTCGCCGGAAAAATAAAAACATCTCGAAATTCACTACAAGTTCCAATAACTTTTAAACAGATGAATTTATCAAAAAATAGACCTAAGACTTTTTTTGTAGAGCATTCAATTCCCTACGAAATCATATCCTGAGCTCATCTGTACAATGAGCCATTGCCGAGGTATAAAATTCCAAACTTCATTTTTTTTCCTATGTTATTTAAATGGGAAATAGAAAATTGCGATGATCGACCTCTAAATAGCAATATTTAGAGCTCATATTTTATTAGCATTTTATTTCACCTCTACAACTACTTAATAATTTAATAAAATAGATTTTTTTGAATCAGTCTAATGCATATATATTTACAATACGATCCGAAAATAATAAAACAAAATAGATGTAATTTAATTTGCTTTATTAAATGAGTGTTTATTAAAACAAAATACATTACTCTATTATTATTATTGTTATTTATAATAATTATAATTCCTACATATATTATATATTTCAAATTAAATATCTTTATTAATTAGCATATGTTTTTGTATTGTAAAATTGCTTCTTCCTGTATAGATAATAATTATCATTTTATTTTTTTTTTAAATCTACTTTTTATGCTGCAGTATCAAAAAATGTTTTTATCATCGCAGCAACTTGTTCCGGTGTGTATTTAATATATTTTCCAGGATTTTTAGAAAACGGAGTATTATGATATTTACAATAAAAATTTTTGTACTGTGGTACTAATGATTGTTCCAATTCACGTCGTAGTATTTCACGTAAACGTCCATCAGGAACAGAGTATTGACGTTGATTTTTAGCAGCTTCTTCAAGTTCCCGCGAGAATCCAGCAAACCGATCTTTCAATATTTTAGCTGCTAAATCTAAAATATCATTTTTTTTTTTATTAATTGTTTGCATGAATTTAAAAATAGCATGATTAGATTTAAAATACAAACCAGAATCATCTGGTGGTTGATCTAGATACGCCTTTGCTTTAGCAAAAGTAGCAGCTACGTAATTAGCCTTGTCTTTAACAAGAAAATCTTGATACGTTTGAGCTGCGGTTGATTCTGCCAACAGTAAAAGTTCCATCAAAGAACTGTTACGTAATTTATCAACGACATAGTTGTGATTGTTTAGACGAAAGAGTGCACGTAATGCTGGATCCGAATATGATGCATCACTTTTGCTGACTAATGCAAGATTCAATTGAGCTAATACTTTTTCTGTAAATAATTTTAATGTTAATTTAATTATTGATTTATTTTTTTAGATATTGCAAGAAAATATTTTAAAAAAAATATATGAATGCTGAATATTTTTACTTATGTAAACTCCAACTAAAACACGATGAGTATTGTCAGTTTGTTTAGCACTTGATGTTGATATTGAATCGACTTCATTATTTTTTCGTAGTACAATGCCTGCAGTTTCGGCATTTTCTGATAATTGTTCAAGAAATACAAGAACGTTACTCGTTGATTCTGCTACAGTTCCGTCTTTTGGTAATGCTGCGCCTGATTCATTTCTTACACTTTCAGCAAAATCTTCTAAAGCTTTTGCTCCCTAAAAAAAATTTAAATAACCGATTCAAAAAAATCAACTATTTTTATTTTTCAAAGACACACTCAAAAGTTTCGGTAGGATAAAAGAAGACACTGTTAAAATTTGAGCCCTTAATATTAATATTAAGTACTCCCTGATTGCAATATTCTATTTCCCATTTAAATAACTAAGCTAATTATTGTACCGGAAAGGTCAATACAGATTCTTGTAGGAAATTGAAACCTCTACAAAAAAGGTCTTATAATTTTTTGATAAATTTACTCTTTCAAAAGTTATTCAATGTCAAATTTAAATTCATGGTAAATTTCAGTATTATTTAACATTCCCACCAAAAATATCAATTTTACTATGAAATGTAGGACTTTTTTTGTAGACCATTTTATTTCCAATAAATTATCTTTCACCGAGTTTTTGAAATTTGGCAATGCTCTTTAATGACTTGCACTTATATGTAAATTTCTTAAGAAAAGTCGTGTTCTGACCATTTTTTACCAGTTTTAAAACTGAGAATGATAGATTTTTTGACGAAAAATCATTTATACATGATTAACAAAGCACATGAGAGAATCATGTCCTTTTTTACGTTAAGTAGCCTATTAATAGGATTTATTTTTGTTCAGAAAATTTTATTCAAAATTGAGTAAAATGTTTAAGAAAAAATTAAAAATTTATCAGAAAATCAATCAAGCATTTTTTAATTTAGTGAAAATGCAAAAAATTTACTTTTTAAAATTTGTCAATTACTGGGTTTCAAAATTGGACAGCCCTAAAAATAATTAATTAAAATAAATAGTTAAAGTAGCAAAGTAATTAATTTCATACTGAAATTTTGGTTTTTTTGTCATACATGTCAACCCTTTGGGGCCTAATTTTCGAAGAAATTAAATTTCTCATAAAATACTAAATAAATTCATCATCTTTGTGTAAGCATAGAATCAAAAATAAAAATAATAACTCAAATCTGACTTTAAAGTCACCGTAGTTTTGTAAAAGTACTTATATATTGTCAAAAACATTCTAAAAGTTCGTTACCTATAAATTTCCCAAAACTTTCTTTTATAAAAGTATAATATTTATCATAATTCCCAGGATGTATTCAAACATTATTCGTAAAGTCTAATGATAAATATATTTTTAAAGAATTTAATTGTCATTTCTCCCATTTGAGTCATTGTATTCTTGAAAGATTTTCAGCGCGTCGTTGAATTTTCTAAATATAGATTACGACCTTCTAAAATATTGATGAGGATAATTTAGTTTATTATTTACCGTAGCATTAAGAGTATTTAATATAGAGGCGAATTTAGATCTTAGAGCATAATCACATCCTTCAACAGTTCGCTCAAGATCGGGCTTCAAATCTCCAAGGTGCTTGAGAATTGGAAAAACAACAAGTACTGCTGAAAAATCACGTCTAACAATACACCTTTTAGCACGTGCGGCGATACTTTCACCATCATGAGCTACAAGATCCATCGCATCTCGTACAGTTGCTTCCAATACTTGAGGCTGTAATGGGGCTGGAATAATTCTAGCAACTAAACTTCGCTCAGCTTGCATAAGTTTATGGAGTCCAGCAGTTAGTAAAAGATAATTTTCCATTTCTTGTTCATCAGGTGCTGCATCTTCAGATGCATAATTTAATGGTAATGGAGCAGGTTTCCTTGATGATGGAAACGCGAGTCCTATTCCTGTTGATTGTGATGCTCTCATTAACATTTTGCTTGCTTTTTTTTCAATAGCATGCTGTAAACGACGAGATGTACGTCGACTGACTGTTTCTCCACCAGTCATTGAGTGTCTATGAGCAAATTTAGCTCTCTAGTAAAATTAAATAATATATAATTATTATATTTTTAAATGATAATTGATGACAGTCGACTACTCGTAAGCCTGGTCTAGGGAACGCAGGGAAAATTTTTCTGGGAATTTCAGTCTTCCCATTACCATGCGTTTAGTTTTGTTCTTGACTATCCGTTATAAGCCTGTTTTATTTCATATGATTTTAAACATCATATTTATGTTTTGTTACATATGCGATTATCCCGATTTTTCTGATGCTTATAGCGCTAAAATAAATACTTATATTTTTACACAAATAATAAATATAATGCAAAAAATTATAATGATAACGGTATTGATTACAGTAATAATAAAAATAATAATTTTATTGATAAACTTAATGCTCAATAAAACTTTTAAATTGTAACAGAAGCTTTAAGATGGTGGTCACATTTCTGGAACACCTGGCAATGTCAGGGAATTATTAATATACTGGAAAAGTCAGGGAATTTCGTCACAAAGCTGGAAAAATTTTTACTTTCTTTTCTTTTGACTGAAAAAATTCGATAAATTTTTTTTTTCCGTCAAAACTGTTCAAAAAGTGGCGCGGCGCGAATGCGATTGTAATACCGTCTTGAAAAAAAATTAGTAGAAATTGATTCCAATAGCGAAAAAATGAAGCAGTTAGAATTAAAAAAGCTGTTATAAAAAAAAGTCTTAGTAGAAACTAATCGTCAGGATCTTGAAGCTATTAATATGCATATTGACAAGTTAAAAAACCAAAAACATTAAAAGTATACACAAGTATTGAACTAATAAGTTTCTCTATATTTATTATTCGCGTACTTGATTAATATTTTATTAATATTCTATAAAACGTTCTTATTTATGAAATTTATTCTAGTGAAAATGAAAAGTCTATTTATATTTTATTATAGAGTAAGTTATATAAAATCATAGATTTAAAATAAAAAATAAAAAATTATTAATTTAATAATTTAAAAAAATCTATGAAAATTGACAAATAATAAAATAAAGTTTCATTTAACGACAATGATGATTATTTATGGAACTGTCATATCATTTGATTTTGAATTGAATAAATATTTCCAATGATTTAATATTACTACGTATGGTCAGGGAATTTTTTAAATTATTTGACTGGAATACCTGGGAAAGTCAGGGAATTTCAAAAATCTGTGGTCACCATCTATTTTGTCTATTTTTTCCTATTTTTAGTTTATAATTTAGACAATTTTAACGGAGGCTTATAACGGGTTCTCTGGTACAAAACTCTTTGGAGTGGTTAAGTGGGGGAAACTTTTGGACTCAATAAGTCTCGATTGAGTGTAAGGGGCTTATGATGGGTAGTCGACTGTAATTAAATATTTAAAAAAAAAACCATTTTACCGGCATAGGACTACTAGCATGAGTACTACCACCACTGGCACTTCGTTGATGTTCTTTAAGAAGCTGTAATGACCTCAAAACAATAGCGGAACGTACAGATGAATAAATTTTTGAATGTCTACGGTGGCCACGTTCATCCAACCAAGTAGCGATTTTAACAAGATCCGCTAAAGCGTTTTCGGGTAATTGATTTAGCGATTGTGGTGCATCTTCGCCACTTGTATCTTCATCAGAACCAATTAGATCCAGCAGAACAATAGGCAGAATAGGTTTACTCTGCCTGGCTAAAATATCATGAAACTCGGAACATAACGAATCCAATCCGACCCCAAATAATAAAGAAATATTTTCTAGTTCAACAGAACTTGGATTGTTTTTTTGAAAATATCTTTCGGCATTGTGGAGTCTATTCATAGCATCGAGGAAACCATCAAGACCACCTGGACCTGTTGGTCCACTTCTGATTGCTCCTTCAACTTCTTGACAAACTCCATAGTAACCAATAGCATGATCTAAAGCTGTCAATGTTTTTTCTATGTCTGAAAATAATAATTTATTTTATTTGAACCTGTTTTTTAAATTACCGAGTAAACAAAAAATTACTTAATAATAAGGTTGTTACGAAATAACAAAAAAAAAATTGGTTTCATATTTGAACGAAATTATTTCTCATGTCATTTAAATTATTTGTAAAAAAATTTAAAGACTTGAGTAATATATAAAATGAAATGAAAAAATAAATCATTTATTGTTTTCTCATTTACTTTTGTAATATTTCTCGCTCATTTTAATTATTTCATATACATTTTTATAACTATTATTTCTATTCCTCTTCATTTTTAAAATTAAATTTATAAATACAATTTTATTTTATTTTTTTTTATTGTAAATAACGAGGCTACAATAATTTTACGATTAAAATTAATAAATATAAATCAATTGTAATAATTCGCTTGAATCGTAAATGCCTCTAGAGGGTTATTAAACCGTATATATGAATGTAAACTTAATTATTAATTAATTAACATACACGAGAATTGTAAACGAGCACATAAATTAATCTTTATGTGAGCTCGTATTATTATTAAGTTGTTATAATAGAATCTTTATTAATTAAATAATGACTACTTATAATAATAATAATTATAATAAAAAAAAACTATAAACAAAATATTTATTATTACCACGTTTTCATTAACTCGCTTTCATGTATGTCCAGGTGGAATTTTGTAATTGGTTTTAAAGTAATTTTCGAAGAGCTAGAGACTTGAAATTTGGAACATAGCTCAAAATTAGATAACAATGCAAGAAAATGAGAAAAAAAACAAGATTGCGTTCAATGAACGACTTAAATTTCGGCCCAGGACAATGCAACATTAACTCACTTTCGTATTCGTTTGTATGTCTGTTCGGTACAAATTTTTATAATCAATTAAAATCTGATTTCTGGATGATTTATATTTTTGAATATATCTCACAACTGGATGACAGATAAACAAACAGAATAAAGCGATTTTTTTTATTAGTTTTCAACGGATTACTGAATAATTCAGTGTATAAATAAAAAACTATATATGCCATGTATTTATAATATACAATTATATTTAAACACTAAAAATATTGTTTCTATAGAAAATAATTTGTCGCACTTAAAAATGTACGTATACTGAATGTTTATAAGGTTCAAATGTTATTTAATGTTCAGTTAATATTATTTCTTTATTTAATTTTATATATTACAGTTGTAAAATATCTTATCCAGTATTTAAAATCGATTGCGAAATTTCACATACAAAATACTAAAAAGCAGAAAATAATTATTGAAATAAAAAAAATTTTTAATTTACCAGGTTTTTAAAACAGACTAAAAAGTATAAAATAATTTCTTTGAGCCTCGTGAAGATTTAAATCACATACAGATTCCGAACTTCTTACAGATAGTCCTGAAAATTTGTGATTGTGAATTGATAGCTATGAAAATACTTGTAAGATTTAAAACGAAAAACGGGCTGCACATGCAACAGATAATTGATGCATTAATAGTTCAGCTATCAATTTTATTGCACTGCAAATGATATGAACCGACATGTAAGTCCTCTCATTGATAGTTCCTCTCTACACTTCTTACAGTTATGTATTCATGCGCCCACGTTTTTTGTTTTAAATCTTCCAAGTATTTTCGTAGCTATTAAAAATTCACCATTGCAAATTTTTAGGACCATCTGTAAGAAGTTCGGAATCTGTATGTAGTTTTAAATCTTCAAGAGGCTCAGAGAAATTATTTTATACTTTTTAGTTCGGTTTAAAAACCTGGTATATTAAAAATTTGTTTTTATTCCAATAATTATTTAAAATAATACTTACTGTGCTGTTGAGCTTGGAGATTTCCAGTTTCATTGTATACTGGTAGAATAGTTCTTCTTAGTGTTGCTAATCTTTGTTCTAACGATGTTAATATTGCAACAACACCAGATGTCAATTTTCTACTTCTCTCTTCAGTATCTCGGAGTGCATCTAAAGCAGCTACTTCACTCTCTAATTTACATTCTATTTCAAATCTACGTTCGGATGTGTCATTTTTATTTAATTGCATTTTTTATTTATTTATTTTCTTTACTACTGATCATTTGACACTTGTGACACCCACAACATATAAAGTGAGGTTACGTAGTATAATAAAAAAAAATTCCATTCATAAATTGACGGGCTACTGAAAAATTTTAAATAGTAAATAAAATACAATATCACAATAATTGTATCGTAATAAATAATTTTATAATAATTTATGTTGTAATTTATCATAAAACTTATAATTTAATTAGAAGTTAATAAATTTATTTTTATTTTATTCAGTTTTGGCGGGAAAAATTTGAATTGAAATAAAGATGGCTTAATGCTGAAACTATACTACCTTATAAATTCAAATCTGTTTTTTTTTAATGTTTATTTATTTATTTATTTGAAAAATAAATATAAGGTAAAAAACTCTAAAGAAAATCAGTAACATTAGCCGCTTATTTTAACTGATTAATTCGTTTTTAGAATTTTTACAATATTTTGAGCAAAAAATGATCATTGATGAATAACTATTTGTCAAAATTAATACATTAGGACATGAAGTATTTTATTATTTATTATAGATTTGAATTTAGTGGCTATTTCCAAAATCGTGCTCAGTCTGCCATTTTCTACTTTAATACTCCCTGGTTAAAAAATCCGATAGATTCTTATAGATGTATGTATAGGGCCCTTCAGAAAAGTTGACGGCCAAAATACACTCTTTCGACTTCCGCAATAACAATTTAAATCGGTTAAATAGTTCAAAATTTCTTAAAAAGTTTACTCACACACACACATACACTGTAAAAAATAATTTGAAAACTACAATACAAAAGGAATTGAATTTTCATAACTAGATATTTGAATTGTATTTTCAATAAAAAAAGCTTCAAATTTAATGTAAGTAATTTAATAATCAAGCTGGTATTTAAAATTAAGAAAAAGAATATGAATTTTAATAAACGTACTTAAAATTTATACTTGTTTTTTAAATTTTCAAAGCAAGTATTGAAAATTCTAAGACATATTGAATTTTAATAATTCCATTTGAAATTTCATAATACTCATTTGAAAATCCAAATGCTTGAATATGAAATTTCTGCGCGTGATGTGATACGCGTTCAGTAATCAAGGATTGTGTATTAGTGAAATATATAATAAATGTGAGTAATGTGAGCGGTGTACATCAGACTTTATTATTGTTAAGTTTTTATTTCCTCAATAATATAAAGTAAATAAAACTTGTGACTGAACTGAACATCATTGACAGTATACAGTAATAAATGTGATATAGCATAATGCTAATAAACATAATATAGTTTTATAGTGATTTAAATATTAAAATGTTATTTAACTTTAAAACATTTATTTAATTTCTACTTTTTTAAACGTTTAAGAAAAAAAAATATTATTACCCGCTATATTATATTATATTATAACAATGGTTAATAAAAAAAAAAAAAAAATTGATAATGTTGTTTATAAGGAATTGATAACAGTTTACAAAATGTTGAAGTTTTATCAATAAACATTTTATTACTTTATATACCTAATAGTCTTTAATTTCCATGTAACCATACACAGTTAAAATAATTGGTTGAATTTTCAAAACATTGTATATAACGCAATAAACACATACAATTGTGTTTGAAATTTCATTGTAACGATTGTATAGAATTTAAATTACACGAGATTTTGAATTTTCAAATAAACGCTTCAGATTTTCAAATACATCTATTTGAAAATTAAAAAGAAAGTGTTTAAAAAATAGAAGCAAAGTGTTTGAATATTAAAAAAATTGTATTTGAAAATTCAAAACGAAGTCTTTGAAAATCAAAAGTGTTAATTTGAAAATTCAAAAACGTGTATTTTAAATTCTATATGAAATTAGTAATGAAATTTCAAGCACAAATGTATGTGTTTATTGCGTTATATACAATGTTTTGAAAATTCAAACAATTTTTTTAACAGTGTACACACACATTCTGACATCCTTCTGAAAATCCCTGATTAAGAAAAATGATTTGCTCCATGTTAAGTGTATATCTATATATTAGTCGATTCAAATTGTTTTAAATCATTTCAAATTGTTTAGAATTATTTTAAATCATTTTTTAAAATCAGGAATAGTCAGAATAGCTTCCTAGGACCTCAAAACGTCAACATCTGATGGAAAATCGATTTTCGAAAATCGGGGTGAAACCAATAACTTCCCGAATTTTTGAAAATTAACAATTTTCTTAACGGGAAGTTAAAAAAAATAATAAAAAGAATATGCTAAAATTAATAATTAATTTTCATGTGGTATTGGTGGCTCGTTCAATATTTTTTCTCCTATACCTGTTATATTAGCCCTTCCAAAGTAAGTATTCATCTATTGTAATTCGGCATAAATTTTTTTCTCATGGTAATTTCGTTCGTATAGGAAATTTTCAAATGTGAGATTAATTCTTTTTTTTCTTGAAATTAGGGGAAGGCGTCCATTGGACAGGTTCCAATTGGAAATTAACCGATAGGACATATCCCAATAACCCAGATCCCTGTTACCTGAATTACCAATTACTAATAATCCCGATGACCCAAATTTCCAATCACGTAAAATCCTGATCACCAGTAATTTCAATTATCAATACTACCAATTATCCAAAATTTTGATAGTTTAATTTTTCGTTAACCAGAAATATTGATGACAAGACATTCTGATTGGACAGGTTTCGTAAACTCAAAGTCGATTTCTTTGTTACATAACAAAGAAATCCACTTTGAGCTTTGTTATATAACAAAGGAATTGACTTTGAGCTTACGAAACATGTCCAATCAGAATGTCTTGTCATCAATATTTCTGGTTAACGAAAAATTAAACTATCAAAATTTTGGATTATTGGAAATTTGGGTAATTGGTGTAATTGGTAATTGAAATTACTGGTGATCGGAATTTTAGGTGATTGAAAATTTGGGTCATCGGGATTATTAGTAATTGGTAATTCAGGTAATAGGGATCTGGGTTATTGGGATATGTCCTATCGGTTGCTTTTCCATTTGGAACCTGTCCAATAGACGTCTTCCCGAAATTAGTACTTTTTTCTGCTTTCTTTATTCTAATATATATTTTAGCACCCGAAGTGTGTCACTACAAGAAAGTAACAAGTGCTTCCATCTTACAGACATTTCATAACTCTTTCAATTATATGGAAAAAATACTACTAGTGCTGGCAACACTTTAAGACCTAGTGATTAAAACTTTTATTGAGTTGTTATGAGGTTCGGTATTTTATTTTATTGATAATCTTAAAATCTAATTGACATAATATATTTGATATATTTTTTTTCGCAATAAAAATTAAATTTTAAATTATATGAATAAAAAAATATTGCGTTACGTTATTTTTATGAGTAACAAGTAATAAAACAGAGCTCTAAGAGTTTTTAAAGTAATTATTTTGTATACAATATGTTTTAAATTTTAAAAAGTACTTTTAATTTCAAATTTTATCTTAATTGGCAAATTTATTGTGATCAAATTAATTGGAAATAATTGTAAAAAATGTCATTGGAAAATAATGATGTTTTTGATGACATTGAAACTCAATTACCTCAAGATCTCGAGGATGATCTTGTCCAAGAGGTGCTAAAGAGTGGTACTGATTTACGTCAATATTCACGGCAAATTGAAAAAGAATTAAAAGAAGTTGAAAATAAATCTATACAAGATTATATTAAAGAAAGTCAAAATATCGCTAATTTACACAATCAAATTGCTGATTGTGATAGTATTTTAGAGGTAAAAAATTAGGTTATCTATATGCCCTGATTAAACAACTGAATTCGATCGAATTAAAAATTTTAATTCTGTTATATTTTGTAGAATTCTGCAAAACAGAATTCAACTGAATTGAAAATTTGAATTTGAATTAAACAGAATAAAACCGATTTAAAAATTTCAAATTCGTTTTAATTCAGTTTGATTCGGATTCAGAACCAGAAATTGGAGAATTATTTTCGAATTAATCAGAATTAAACCGACTAGAATTATTTAAATTCGTTTTAATTTGGACAAATTCTGGTTTTCCTGCCGAATTAGACAGAATTCATTTTTAACTTAGGTACCGAATTAACAGAATTTATCTGAATTAAAAATTTAATTCTGTTTAATTCGATCGAATTCAGTTGTTTAATCAGGGTGACTATCTCTCATTTCAAAATATTAATGATTTCATTAATTTTTAGAACATGGAATCAATGTTAATTAAATTTCAAACAGATCTAGGAAGTATAAGTTCTGAAATATTATTATTACAACGAAGATCTATTGCAATGAGTCAACAATTATCTAATCGTCAAGCAATCAGAGGTCCATTAAGTCAATTTATTGAGGATATGACAATTTCAGAAGAATTAATAAGGTCATTATTAAGCCAATTATTTAAAAAAAAAATAATTATCGAAATACAAAAAAATTTTTAATATACCATACATGAAAACGAGTTGATAAAAACTTTATCTAGAAAAGTTGTTTGTTAATATCAAACTATATCTTTTATTTCATATTTATAGAGGAATAATGGAGTGTCCAGTTACGGAAAAAGATTTTTTATCGCATCTGCAGAATCTCAATCATAAAATAAATTTTATAAAAGAACAAAGTTTTAAAGACGCTAAGTCATGCTTAGATGTTAAAGATATTGTTGAAAAATTAAAAGTAAAAGCTATTAGTAAAATTCGTACTTATTTATTAGAACAAGTATATAAATTTCGTAAGCCCATGACAAATTACCAAATACCACAAAACAATATGCTTAAATATAAGTTTTTTTTTGAATTTATTCTTTGTAATGAAAGAAATGTTGCTGAAGAAATTTGTAGCGAATATGTCGATACTATGAGTAAAATTTATTATTCATATTTTAAATCTTATTCTTCAAGATTAATTAAATTACAGGTAAGATATAATGTGTTATGTATTAAAAAAATTTTACATTATTTAATGATTATTTCTTTTGCGATTTAGTATGAAGAAAAACCAACCAAAGATGATTTAATGGGTATTGAAGATACAGTTAATCGGGGATTATTTCATAAAGCATCATTAAAACATAAAGGAACTGTATTTTCAATTGGTAATCGCGGTGAAATCCTTAATTCACAACTTGAAGAACCGATAATTGTTCCGCATACAGCATCAAAAATACGAGTAACTGTTAAAAATTTTTTTATTTATTTTAATTACTGATTAATTAAGTATTTTTGCAAGTCATAAATTAGTTAATTATATTATAAACAAATTACTATTTAATTTGTTTTTTTTTTTTACAGTATCATTATGAAGCCTTGTTCCGAAGTGAACAGTATGCATTAGTTGACAATGCATGTCGTGAATATCTTTTTTTATCTGAATTTTTCAAAGTACGTGGATCACAAGCAATGGATATTTTTAATCAGGTATTAAACAGACTATTTATTTATTTTATTTATTAATAATTTTTTGACCCTGGAATCGAGATTCCCTAAGGGCCGCAATATACAAAAGTATTACAAAGTATAGTATAATAATAATATTTAAATATAAACATATAATAAGTAAAATAAATTTAGTAAATGAAATGAATTTAATTAATTAAGTTAATGAAATAGATAGTTAGGTAGGTAGGTCGGTAGACTCCAATTATATAATAATAGTATATAAATACATATTTAATCAATAATATAATAATAATAATAATAATAATAATAATAATAATAATAATAATAATAATAATAATAATAAATAATCATATATTCATAAAATGGACCTAATTTACGTCTTTCTGTAGAAAATAATTATAACACTGATCTGAATTCTTTATAAGTTGTAATTGATACCATAGATGAGGGCAGATCATTCCATACTCTGATAGCAGACAGTAAAAATGAATGTTCATAAGTATGTACGACAGGTTGGTTGATACAGGACATCAATTTGACGATGTGTACGTGCACGCACGGTACTCAAGATACAGAAGAAATTCTTCCGCAGCATTTTATCACAATTTAGTCTTAAGATTTTATATATAATGCACGCTAAAAAAAACTCACGCCTACTGTACAATTTCAACCAACCTAGACTATAATTAATTAATATATATATTATTAATTATTATAGATTAAATTAATATCTCAATGGAATTTCATTAGTGTTTTTTGAGATAATATTTTTATTTAATTGAGACAAACAAAATTTAAGGTTTATGAAAATTGTAAATGTTTTTTTTTATGAATGCTGCTGTGATAAGATGATAGAGTAGAAGAGTCAGTTGTAAAATATTAGGTGATATGGGGTCTAGGTGGAAAGCCCCGCTAGGGGGCATTATAATTTTTAAAAAATATGAATATTTATTGTAATTGTGAACTTGTAAATATAAAGGCTTAATTAGAAAAAAAGGGTTCAAGTAAGGACTCAAATAAATAAATATATGAAAATAAATTATATGTACTTTTGGTTAGCGTGAGAGTAAAAGAGTTGTAAAATTAAAAACGGTACATGTGGCTGCCATATGTGAAAAAGATTGAATTTTTAGAAAATTAATATTTTAGTTTCAAGTTTTAGTTTAAATATTTTAACTTACATATTTTTAACATCGAATAATTAAAACTAGGCCATATTAATTTATCTTATTGGCTATATTTTTGTTTCTCGCATGATGTAATCATCAAATGTAATTATTGACAATGAAAACTTTTAATATCGTAATGATACGAATAAAATTTCTGGATTAGGGAAAAATGTAAAAAATGTACTGGAAAACCGGGAAATATCAGGGAATTGCTTTTTGGCCGCTTTAATATTTATTAGCTATTGAAAATTTCTAATTATTTTAGGTCATGGGAAGTACATTGAATTTGATGCAAAAAAATCTACAGTCATTCACAGAAGATTGTTATGATACAATAGCATTATTTTTGTGTTTTCATATTATTATGAGATACCAAATAATTTGTCATAAAAGAGCTGTGCCTGCTCTAGATAAATATTGGGATAATTGTACTTCCATAATTTGGCCAAGGTAAATAACAAAGTATTAATTTATACTTTCTTAAAATATTAGTAATTATTTACTTGAAATATTGATAACTATTTTATTTAATTGATAGATTTCATCACGTGTTTTCCATAAATATCCAGAGTATAAAAGCATGTGATCCTATGAAATTTAATAAAGAAACTGGACCTCATTATGTAAATATATAATTACAAAAAAAAAATTATTTTTTTAACGCAATAGTTATTTTATATTTTACAAAATTATTGATATACCTATAGGTTACAAGAAGATATGCTGAATTTAGTGCTGCAGTTGTAAGTATTAGTGAAGGGTTTCCTTGTGAAGGAGTAACTCAATTATTAGCTGAACTTCGGGAAGCTGTTCAATGTTTTCTGTTACGTATGGCTGCAATATTCCCTCTCAGAACTCAACAACTTTTATTTTTAATAAATAATTATGATTTAGTTCTTGGAGTTTTTATGGTAATTCATTAATTATAAAGAATAAATATTTTATAAAATTAAGAATGCAATATTATACTTTTTTTTTTTTTGTAAATTTTAGGAACGAACACGCGATAATTGTAAAGAAGCTGAAAGTTTTAAAGAACAATTGAATGCTAAATCATCAGAATATGTTGAAGAAATATTGTCACCTCATTTTGGTGGCATTATTCAATTAGTTAAAGAATCAGAGACATTAATTGAAAAGGGTTTAACTGATGAATTGAAACGTCATGAACCACGTGCTATTGATTTGGTACAATCATTTACAAATAATTGGAAGCAATCACTCGAACAAATAAATAATGAAATATTAAAATCATTTCCAAATTTAGTACTTGGTGGCGCACTTGTACAACGAACAATGACACAACTTGTTGAATATTATCAACGGTTACATAAAATTTTACCTGCTAATATACGAACACAGTTAACAAATATTCATTTTATTATGATAGAAATAAAGAAATATAAAATTAATTATTAATCATTAGTTTAATAGATTTTAATTAAATAATTTCAGTATTTGTAAAAAAAAAAAAAGAAATGAATTATATTATATAAATATTACAGTAATAAATAACTTATTTTATATCTAATGAAACTCGTAATTTTTTTTTCTTGACTATTCATCAAGCCACGTGCTAATTGTGTACTTATTAATGATTTTTGAAAATTTTAAAGTCTGATTAATGCTATGGTCGTTTTTTTATTAAATATAATTGTTTATAGTTAAACAAAAATTCAGTTAAAAAGTAATTTTATTTATTTAAAATCCTGTCAAATAAATCCATGTGGGATTTATATAAGAGTCCATGTAGGAAATCATGAGTATCTGGATTCCTATACGGGAAATCCACATAGGAAATTTTTAGGTTTGGCTCTGAAAAACTCTGAAAAAGTCTTTAGAACTTGGAAAAAGTCTTTAGAACTGAGTTTTTCAGAGAAAATTCCGAAAAATTTCCACCAGGGACATCAAAGGAGCATAACATTTTTTTTTGTTGAATTGTATATAAATTTTGTCTAGATAAGCTAATAAAAAACAGATAAGCTCTTCTATTGAAAACTCGATATATATTTCACTATCATACCATAATAAATTTGTGCAAATTTATTCTTTTTAGGTCAATTTGTTGTGGATATTTTGTCAAAATTAGGAGCTCCTTAAAAACGTCATGGTAAATTCATACTGAATCCTTATTTGCGAAGTCAGAAAAAGGAATTCTTTGAGAACTCATTTTAAAGACGTCTTACTGAGCTCGCTAGGTGGCTCATTCGACATCTTGAGAACTTCTTAAAGACTTCTTTAAGATGTTCATGAGACGTCCAATCATAAATAGGAATTCATTCAGAACTAATCAAGACGTCATTTTGCTATCTGGGATAACATAAAAATTAAAACCAGATAATGAAAAAAGAGTTCTGTACATTTATTTAAGTAAATACAATTATTTTAACTACAAAAATAATTACACTATTTTGTATAGCTAGGTTTTTTTTCTTTTTATGAAATAAAGAGAAAATATTGTTAATACTAATTTGCTCATTTGCTGTTCATAGTAGAGTTACACTTATTATTAAACATAAATTAATATGTGATAATAAAATTACATTTATAATAATATCGGTTTGAAAACTGAATATTTTAAATATCCGTGTGTTTAATGAGTAAATTATATTTTCTCTTCATTATTTATTACTATTTTCTTATATTTTTTTATTTTTTACACAATTTTAAAAAATATAGTTATTACATTATCACAAAAATATTTAATTTAGCAAAAAAAGAAAAATAAACATTTTTTCTTTTTATCGAAACACGCGGAATATTTTTTTTTTTCACGCAAATTAACTTTATACTGGCGTTTTTTAAATTCCATTATGGCATTTTTGTGGTATTTATTTTATCTGTACAAGATAAATATTTCAATGAATAAACATCATCAAATTAACATTTTTTTTTATATAAAATTAAAGTAAAAAAAAAAAAACATTACACTTATACATACTATTAAAAGTTTGAGTTATCATTTTTTAAATAAAATTTTAAAAAATTGTTTATTCATTGGTATTAATTGTTTATACATTGACCCGTTTACTTAATAAAAAATAATTAAAAAACTGAGCCGTCTCCCATTGAATTTAATTTTTAAATTGATTATCAGTTTTTTCTTTTAAATTTATATTTAAAATCGTCAATTTTATTTTATCTTAAAATTATTGAAGCACTCCATCAATTGCTTGAATTACTCCATTTGTTGCTGGTATATTAGGCGTTACAACTTGAGCTTCATTTACACGAACTCGTCCTATAAAAAATAAATAATTTAAAATAACAATGACGTATATTTCTGAGTAATTAAACAAGCGACGCTTCACTTATTTTTACAAGTGATAGTAATTTTTTCTTAACTTTCCTAGAGTTTTGTTATTTTTTATTACATGCCGGCAGGGAAGTTATTAAAAAAAAATTAAACCTCTGAAGCCACAACAAAAGTTTTTACATCCTAAAATAGATGAAGCCTCAGTTCTGCACAATTAACTACTTTTCTAATAGTCACTTTTTTTTTCATGGGTCAAAGATATATTATTTATGAAACTATCTACGAAGTCGTTGAATATTTATCGATAATAAGAAAAAAAAACTTTCTCCTAAATTATCTTAAGCAAAAAAAAATTTCGATAATTTGTATAAGTGACTTGTTTATTTAAATAAAAATAACGATTTTGAATTTTAAAAAATAATTAATCAAAAATTTTTGAAAATTTATGAATTTTTTAATAAATAAATAATTGATTATTTAAATTTATTACTAATTTGTGTGACATTGAAAGATAAGAAAAAGGATAATAATATTTATAATATTAAAGTTTAAATTAAGAGAAAGCTGGAAGAGAATGATAGGAAAATAATTACCTCCATTCTTTTGGATTCGGAGCGTGAACTGTGGACGAAGCGTGTCTTTCTGATGATAATACCTCATGCCAGCTGAGTAAAGAGTCGTAGGCATGATATGTTTTAATGCTATTGTTTTAGCTACTTCCGGTCCATCAGTTTCACTCCAAACTGGTTGCCCAGTTTGTACTGCTGATGCTGCAAATGCCGCATCAGTTGGAGCAAAAATTGTGTATGTTTTTGTTCCTAAAACATTTTAAATTACTGTTATAAATTAAATGATATCTTTCTTCATCACGGTCATCTATCTAATGATCTTTTAATATTTATTTTATGATACTCAAGTTAGCCGACGTCTAATAATTTTTGGAATTTTTTAAAAACTATAAATTATTTGAAAAAAATTATTTTAAAAAATTGCACTGGTAGTTTTTGGAATTTTCTACGTGTGCATATTTTTAGTTTTTTTTTTTTTTTATAATTAATTTGTTGAAAAAAAAAGTTGGAAAATTTTCAATCGTCTGTTATCTTCAGGATCATATTAATTTTTTATAATTTGAATTTTTAATAAATGGAATTTTGAATAATTTAACTTTTCGTATTTATAATCGAAAATTTATGTGCTAAAAATATTTCTTTATTTAATTCAATTTACGACAATCAGAATTTTATCTAAAAATTTAATTCTATCAATTTAAAGAAAAACAAAAAAAAAAAAAAAATAGATTACTAAAAATTTATCATCAAAAGACATTGTACCAAATTGCCTATTTGAATATTATTACACAGAATCAACTATTACATAGTAACTTTTTCACAAACGTTGAAAACGAAGAGAGGAATCCTTCAAAGAAGTTGATTTCAGTAAAGTGTTGATTTACCAATTTAGCAATTCTATTTCTAGGTCCATAGCACACATAATTTTTACCTGACCTATCAACCGATAGCAGCCTTTTTGTTAATATTAAAAAAATTATATAGAATATAAAATTTTAAATGACAATATAAATATTATTCAAAATTATAAAATTTAGAATTAACAAACATTTCAACCCTTTGTTCTGATATTTGATAGGTTCATAACATCATTGATAAAAGTTCTAGTCTAATTTTTTAAAATTCAATTAACTGTGGGTTCGAATTTTCAAAAAAAAAGAAAACAATTTATAAATAAATGTTATATGCTATAAAACTAGTTATATATTTAGACAAATATATAATTTAGAGTCTAGTATGTCTCAAAATATGTAGACTTATAATCTTATAATTTTTGAAATCAATTAAAATTCATTTTAATTGTAACATTTCATAAATAAAGAAATATTTATCCCTAAGATCCGGCTAAGAAACTTTTACTTCATGCTTTTTAGATTTAATAATTGATAGATTAACAATTTAAAAAGAATATTATAATTATTATACCTGAAAGAGTATCTTCAAGACCAGCAGCTTGAAGAATTCTCAAGAAAATTCCAAATCTTTGTTCTCGATCTGCAGCAAGTGTCTGCATTAAATCACCAACAGGAAGTGGAAACATAACTCGATCAACTGCGTGTGCAATTCCTTGAGGTATTTCGATATTACGTTTATTTGGAGCAATTCTAGCACCATTAATTGTCGTTACCTGTTTTGATAATAAATTACACAATTCAAATTTATTAAATTTAATTATTTTTTAAATTGTAGTTAAATTAATAAAATCTAAAAATAAAACACTATAAGTTATTACTATTTTTATTCCAAATAAACTATTACCTTGACGTCATTCCATTCGTGATCATGCATGTCGTAAACATTAACTCGTAATTGAGTACCCGCTAGACTAACACCCGTCATTTCTTCTTGCAAAGATTCCGTTCTAAAATCACCTGGTATGACATGATGAAGTAACAGCTAAAAAATATATATATATATATATATTTTTAAAGTATTCTCAATTATTCCATTTATAAATATGTTCGTAATAATTATTATTACTATTAAAATTAATTACACTTACTCCACTTAATAGACGAGGATTTTCTTTGAATTTTTGTTCAGCTTTTTCAGGCCCACCTAATTGAACTAGAAGTGCTCGAAAAGCTTTATCGGTTGGTATAAATATCGTATAAGGACCTATAAGAGAAAAAGTAACAAGTTAATTAATCTCTCACTTAATTATTGAATCATCCAAGACTTAAATGTACGTTATTAAAAAAACATTTATTACACACGATGACTTCATACTATTTTTTATCATGAGAAATCATTCGATTAATAATTCAAAATTATCATTATCAAGAATACAGTAATCAATAAATTAGTTCATAAGAATCAATTATATTTCTATAATAGTTTATTTGTTTTTTTTTTTACTATAGAAGAATAGTTATCTGATGTAATATATATGGGAAAATCGGATGGCTTTTCGTGAATTTAATTACGTAAAGAAGAAGCCCGTGAGAACTCGATTGAACATTTATAGTTTAACGATTTAAAGAGAAAGGAAAATTAACTTTATATTAATAAAAATAAGAATAAAAGCACCAGATGATTTCACTTTTAGAACCACATTAAGCGTAATTTGTTAAACTCAATAATGTGTTTTACTTTATAACCATTTAATTGATCAACTTACGGTTATTTATATGGTAGCTCTTTGAATACAAATATCCTAGTTCCCATACAATATTATACATATATGTATTAAAGTAGTACGACGTACTTTTCTTAGTATGTTAAGAGAAATTTTTATTTATGATTTATCATCGAAATTTATGTAATTTTTATTTTATTACTGTTACTAATTCATAATCACCCCGTTTAAATTTAAAACTTATGTTAAGCCTACTTGACGCTAAAGATGTAAATTGGACTTGCGTGAATCTAAAACGTAAGTAGAACTTATTTAGATTGAAGACAAAGGAATATCATTATTTCAAGAGGATTTTATTGCTAGTAAAAATTGTCTAGAAGTCCACGAATACAAATTTTTAGTAGCAATAAAAAAATAAGTGGAATTTTATTTTTCTCTATCAAAAAAATCCATATGGGAATCTAGCCTAGATTCCTATGTAGGTTCCCACATGGCGTTTTCGGATGGATTCCCATATGGTTTTCTATAGGAATCCAGCATAGATCCCGATATAAATTCTTACATGGGTTCCTATAGGAATCTGCGCCATGCCAAATCCATATGGGAATCTAGTATTGATTCTCATGTGGATTTTTACGGAGATTTCCCATGGGAATCTGCACTATGTCAAAATCCATATGGGAATCTTGTATGGATTAAGAATTAGGAAAATTAACAAAAAGCGCCATGTTATTGATACAAATACCATAAAAAGCGTATGTGTTTTCATAAACTTTTTTGGAGTACAATATCTTTGTACGATTCCTAATTTAGTGTTTTATTAAAATTATTTGTAATTTCTATAAAGATGTAATACTTCTTGAGTTAATTAATAAATCAATAACTTATTCAAATACTGATATAAAGAGCATCAATTAATCAATTTTTTGTTAAAAAGTGTCCTGCTAATAGAATATTAATCTGTTCTTTTATTCATATGCGCGTATCAATAGACGATAGACATAGAAATCCAGATACCCCGGACTCTATAGAAATTACTTATATAGAAACTCAGGCTCCTATATGAATTTCCCACAAAGAAATCCATATCTCCAAGTTCCTATATGGGAATTCAGGAACCCAAAAATTTCCTACATATATAAATCTATACACTCCTATATTAATTCCTATGGATTCTTACATAAATCCATACTTCCTTTATGGATTCCTATGGGTTCCCATGCAATCCCACATGGATTTTTTATGGGGCTTTGTCTTCAGTCAAAATAAGTTCGGGAAAGTGCTATTTACACCTTCGTTACGTCAAGTAGATTTATATACAATTTAAATTTTAACTCGTAATGTTTTAATAAAAAAAAAAGTATCAATATTTACCAGTATCATTAAGTACTTTATCTAATCCCGATTGTCGAAGATATTTAGCCATTGCAAAAAGACCCTCTCTCTTTAGGAAATTAGCTATTGTGTCTCCATTATTAAATTGATTAATAGTATTATCGAAATTTATTGTATTTCTTCCTTGTTGGAAATCATCAATAACTAAATTTTCTGAAGCGACACCATTTATAGAACCAATAGTACTCGAAATCGATCTAGGAGTGGAAGGATTGCCAACATTTGTTGAAAAATGAACGTAAGACGATGAATGCGGTATAAATGTCGGACTGAATGTAGATGAAGCCGGTGTTGTTATTATTTCATTTACTGGCGCCATAGTTGGTATGAAATGATTTTTCTGTGCTATAACTATTGGTGATGATCCAAGTCTATAATTTGCAGAAGTCGTAGGTCTTTGACTTGATGGAATGAAACTTGAGATTGAGTTATAAATATTAGCAGATGGTGTTGACGCAGACGTTACGTAGTTATCAGTTGAAATTACAGAGTTTGAAGTTACAGTCGCGTAAGGTGAATAATCTCTTGTTAATTCACTGTAATAACAGACATTTATAACTTTATTGTCAAAGAAAGTTAATAAAAATACAGTTATTAACTTTTATACTTACTTATTGTGATACGTTGTTACATTTGGTATGCCTGCGTTTTTAATGGTTGTTGTTTTAATAATAGTACTTGGTCTTATAGTTGTGGGCTTAATTGTTGTTGGTCTAATAGTAGTTGGTTCAACAGTTGTTGGCGCGGTTGTAGTAGGCCTAAAAGTCGTTGGTTCGATAGTAGTAGTAGTAGTAGGTGTTGGTGTTGTTGTGGTGGTAGTTGTCGTTGTTGTTGTAGTTGTCGTAGTTGGTTTCGTTACTGGTGTTTTGTCATCTAAAATAGGACTTTTAGAACTTGGCGGTAATTTTAATTCACCATTTTTAATTCTCTGTACAATTGTTTCAACATCAGAACTGTTATCTTTATCGGCATTTCCTTTAACACCTTGTACTTTATAACTGCCGTCAGACTGTTCTTCAAGAACGACAAAAGTTACTTTTTTTTCAGAATTTTGAATAGGTACTTTACCAACTTCTTCCAATTTACCATCATCTTTATGTTTTAGTACTTCGAAATCAGCACCGGGAGGAAGTACACCTTTGGCTAATTCTTCTAAAATAGTACTAGCAGATTTTACAGTTGTTGGCATACTAGTTGTTGAAGCTGTTTTGGTATCCAGAGCTTGCGTTACTGTTTGAAATTGACTAGAACCTTCATTTGGAATAATTGAAGATAAACCATTCGGTGCTTGGATCACTTGTAATTTTTTTCCATTAGGCAGAACCAAGTCACGTGTTGTAACATTTTTCTCAATTTCAGCTTCGGAATTTTCCGCAAGCGCAAGCCTTAATTGTTTTAACAACAACTCTTTTTCTAAACTCTTAGTCTTTAAATTAGCTCTTTGTGTTGGCGGTTTTTCTGTTTGATAAATTATTTTAATTTGTGGTTTATTTTTACCACCACCCAAAAGCTGAGGATTTTGGGCTTGGATTAGTGACAAAAGTTCTCTGGGTATATCTTGAGTTAATTGATCCTCTTGGACACGTTCTTGTCGTGGTCGATGAGTCGTCGTTGCTGGTTTTGGTGTAACAACTGGTTTAGATGTGGTAGTGATAAATTTTTTTTGATGATTTGCTATTGCTTTTAAAAATATTTCTGATTCTGCTGGTGTGATTCTACGAGAAGATGGCGATGCCAAAAGTGATGGAGATTGAGTTGTACTTGGCTGGTGGGTTGTTGTTGTTGTAGGCTTAGGTGTAGTTGAAGTCAAAGCTCGCAACTGTTGAAGTCTCAATAATTCTTGTTGTCTTCTTAATTCTTGTTGTTCTAAAATCAACTGTTCTCTTTGTTTTCTTAACAATTCTAATTCACGTTGTTTTTCATAGTAGCTTTGAAGTTGCAAACTTGCTGTTTGATCATTGAAAAAATTTAAATCGTCTTGTGCATTACGAAAATTAATAATCGGTAAATCTGGCTGAAATGCACTGAATGGATTCAATCCCGTTGGAGCAAAATTTTGCCGTGGGAATTGATATTGTGATTGTGCAGTTTGGAAGAATGAACGATCTGGTTGCTGTGGTTGAGATGGAAGTTGTGGTTGTGGCTGCTGCTGTTGTTGTTGTTGTTGTTGTTGTTGTTGCTGGTATTGCTGTTTTGCTGGATCTCCTCGGTATTTAGCTAATTTAGACAAAACAACTTTTAAAATAACTTGTGATAATTGACTGGGAACATAACTAATACTGGAATATAAATTACCGAAATTAAAACGACGTTGATGCTGTTGAACATCATTTAAAATTTGCTGTTGTTGCGTTGTAGATAAACGTGGCCGAGGATCAATACTCGGCGGCTGGAACTTAAAAATAAGCGAACAAAAATTATAATCAATATATACTTTAAAACCACTTAGTAATGCTCTAATGATCTAATAAATTTTTGTATCTATATTTAGATAAAAAAATAACATAAATGGTTGTGAGAAATAGCAATTTCACTAACTTAAGAGGAAACTGACCCACAGGTCACCCAGATTCATTACTCCCGTACGTTAATTCGTGCCACGGGCAGTTGTGGTGAGTTTCTCTCTACTCCACATACAATAATGCCGAGTGTTCCAACACTCATAGCGTCTCTCGGATTAGGACCAAGATGATGGTGCACACAACACTCAACATACTGCGAGAGTTTTATATCAAGTAATTTATAACTGCGAGAAAGCAACTGCGATTTTCATCACGATTAAAGTAGTAGCTTGTAATTTAACTTAGATTTGTTATCATCTTATATCATTTATTACTAATTATTGAACTACTAAATTTAAATAAAGTGAATGTGAGAGTGATAAGTATTTATATAATTATATAAAGAAAAAGGAAAATAATTTTTTTTTATAGAAAGGTTTAAAACTATCATGCTAAAATTATAATACAAGATACTAAAAAAATAAAAAAATTAGTATTCTATTGTATTAAAGCTTTCACTTATCCCTTAAAATAATGACCTTCATTCATTTATCGAACGATTGAATTTACCGTAAGTTATCTACAAGTACCATTGTCATGACCTTTATGATCCTCAGTAATATCTGGGCATGAAATTAAATTCAATTTTCCTCAGGCACGATAATATTAATATATTATTATTATTATATATAATACTGTGCGCATGTGAATTCGTACGAGCATCAGACAAGTTCGTAATTTTTCGGAGTTTACACTACAAATGTTATGTTTGTAGAGAGAAAATATAATCTGATTTAAAAATCTTACATACATATATATCGCTATATAATGTTTCACTGCAGTAAATTCTTTAAATCTGATGTAATTTCCTTTGGTTTAAAATTTATTATAAAATAAATTTAAATTGAATGTAAAAAAAAAAATTTACAAATGAAAGAGAAGTTATAATAATAATTTAATGTGACAAATTAATGTTAACTCACTATAATTATTATTATTATTTTGTTAAATGAATTTAATAGACTTATTGTTGAATAGATTAATTATATTTTTGTAAAGCAAAAATAACAAATAACGCGAGTTCTTTGTAGGACGATATATTTTGGCGAAAGTAAACTGGAAAGTTGGCAGGTGTGAAAAAATTATACACATTTAAATTTAATTCGAGATGAAGAAAAATAATTAATGGAGACGAGAAAGAATTAAAACGGATAAAGAAAAGGTAAAAAATATAAATATCGATTTGTTTTCAAATTCAATTGTCATTTTAATGTTATATATTTGTAAAAACATGAATAACCAACAGGAATATGATTTAAAGCTGAATAAATTATGTTTGTTGAGAAAGTTATTGATGAAATTTACCTGCAGGTTAAAGATTGAAGATGAGTTTAATATTTTTATGGCTTTAAACCTGAAATATTCTTTTATTTTCGAATATTACTCTTTGAAATAAATTCTTCATCATATTTAATGGCATACATAATTTTATACCACAATATAGGGAAACCCATAGCAAAATGAGGACATTATTATTGAAAGAAAAAAAATTTTATTTGTTCCAAAATACTTCAGTATAGTATGTAGAAAGGGATAGGGTAAGTTGGCCAGTCCGCGCTGTGTAGCCAATTAAAAATTTCAGTAAAAATTTTTTTTTTTATTTTCCAGTTTCTTGTCTGATTTTACTTTACAAAAAAATGGAACGAGGTATAGCTCTTACACTGATAAAAAAAGTTGACTTGATTCAAGAGCGAAAATTTTGAACCAAGAATTCCATTTTGAAGAAAATGATTTTCTTGAGTCAAGAGAAAAAATTCTTGAACCAAGAGAAATTTACTTGACCCAAGAATAATTTCTTGGCTCAAGAATTTTTTCTCTTGACTCAAGAAAATCATTTTCTCCAAAATGGAATTCTTGGTTCAAGATTTTTTCTTTTGAATCAAGTCAACTTTTTTATCAGTGTAGGTAAAAAAAACCACGATTATAAAAAAAAAATTTTTAATTGGCCGCTGGGTACGGACTTACTAATTTACTCGATTCTTTTCAAAAAACCGTAACTAAGTAGTTTTAAACAAAAAATATAAAAAATGGTTGACCCTTTGGGCTAACCTCAAAATTTTTTATTTCCAAATTTTCAAGCTCTGAGCTCAATCGATTTGCAAAACAGTCGATCGGTTATGAGTTAAGTAACAAAAACCTCAAAAAAAGTTTTTTTTCATTTTCATTTTTCAAATAACTTAAAAACTACTCAGTTGATTGACTTCAAAATCTAATCAACTTTGAGTCTTGATGAATCATTTCGATTTTCGCAACGGACATTCCAATCGGTTGATCGTTCCAAACCCTGAGAGAGCAATTTATTGAGAGAAATTGATTTATTTGACTGAACAAAATCATTTATTTCATTCAAATATATATTTGTTTGTAGCTAACAAATGGCGCTACAGTGCTACTATTCAAATACAGATTTGTTAACTATAAACAAATCATTATTTCATTCAAATGAACCATATCTTTATCTCAAATAAGTATTGATTGTGTCCATTCAAATATGGGATTTATTTGCCTGAAACATATCTTATTTGGCTCAAATAAATTGTTCTCTCAGTCCAGATATTGTACGAAGAAAATTCGTTTACACATCTCGATTAAGAGAAACGATTTGACACGATTTGCAATGTTAAATGCCCATAAAAAGGGCGATTCAAAAGTATTCAAAGTATTCAAAAGCATTAAAAAGTATTTAAAATTTTTTTTCTAATCTTTTTTTATTCTTTTTTATTAAGGGCATATAGACCCTTCTGAAAATAGTCAGAATAGCTCCCTAGGACTTCAAAACATCAACATCTGATCAAAACTCGATTTTTGAATCGGACCAAAATCAATAACTTCGTTTTTTTATTATTTTTAAATTTTCATAGCAGGAAGTTTAAAGTAGTTTTTATTTTTATTTCCCCTGATTAAAAGAAACGATTCAATTTTACTACTATATAGATATACATTCATCATTGAGTGAATCGTTTTGTTTAATCAGGGTCAAAAATAGTATTTCATTTTGCCCCAGATTCCTCCTAATATTATTTGCCAAAACAAAAATTTTTGTTAAAATGCGACAGCCTTTAAAATGCCTTTGTGTCTCATTGATAACCAACTTCTAAGTAAATTGAATCCATATAAATTTTTAAAGTAAAGCATTTCCTTGAATGACCAATAAATATAATTCTTAAAAAATGAAAATAAATTTAAAAGCTTATACATAAGAAAAAGAGGTCATAAAAAATGAAAAATAATAAATAACGATGATAATGATCGATCATAAAACTGTTGAGTTACTTCCATTATCTTGATATTAACTGAAGCTATTGATCTCCTCTCTCTTTTAGTTTTATAGCCAGCAAACTGAGGAAGCTACTGCGTGCATTGCTCGACCATTCACTGACCTGAACGTTCATCTGATTTCAAGGAAATTAAGTATTCATTACTCGCGGCTGCTCGTCTACATATTACATAATTATCACAAAAAAAAAAAAAAAAAAATTAAAATAAATTGAAAATTAACCAGAAAATGTCTAGATTGTCTAGACAAAAATTAAAAGAAATTAATTTTATTGTAAAAGATTTTTATTACAACATTATTAATCATAAAAAAATAATTTAAAAACTATTTCATTGAGCAATACTTGAGTACGCAAAAATTAATTATAATTTTTTTATTTAATACTAAAATAAATATGATATTGCGGTACATATTTTTATGAGTGTGTTCTGATTACATCGGCACTAAAGTAGTAATTTATTGAGATGCCCTGAAGGAGAATAACTTTTCTCAAGAATTACGCTGTAGTTTTTTTTTTTTATGTGTTTTCATCAGTGAAAGGGATGACCGGTTGCATCGGACTTCCCTTTCATTTCTCGTCGATCTTCGATCCTTTTATATACGTTAGTTATTTTACTTATAAACGAGAGCTCTAAATGGAAATAGAGACTAGAGAGGAGACCACATACCACACTTATATATGAGTTTATCTTTTATTAAGATTATTATCTTGTGCGTGATGTCTCTTGAGTTTAAATAAAAGTAAAAACGTTGAGACATCTTCTAACCGGTAAAGACTTTCATATTTTTTCACATACTTAATATTAATTATTTGATCAAAACCTATCTATTATTACATTATAATTTTAAATCGCTACTGGTTTAAACGTTTTGAAAGTTACATTTTTTTTTTTTTTTAATTAAATTTAAAAATTTTAACACAATTTTAATGTGATTTGTAAATTAATTTGAAGCTCAAGATATTTATCTGTATGATATCTATCTATTTAAGGTTCATTTCCTGTTGGTACATACAGTATTCAGACACTTTGATCCTACTGAGGAAGAACTTGAAGACCGGAAGTTGGACTGTCAAGTCTAAAGAGAAATCCTCATCAGCGATCTGATGCCGGTAGAGAGGAACAAGTTACAACTTTATTTTTATTGTTTTCATTTTATAGAATTCAAAAAATTCACGTGTAATAAATATTCTAACAAATAACCAGACATTCTGATTATTGTTTAAAAAAAATCATTAAATTATAAAATTTGAATACATAAGAGCTCATAAAGTAAATCAACGGGTCATTGAATAATTACGACGATGAGTTCTCGCTACATATATTAAATCTGATGTTATTTATTATTTTTTATAATTTTTATATTTGTATATTTATATAAGAATGAAAGTTGTTTTTTACCAATAAATGTGTGATAATAATTTTCTCTTTCAATAAGTAATAAAAAATATTTGATGAAAGTGACTTTGAAAATAAATCTCTGAGTCCAAAAGGGTATAATTAACATTATATTGTATTTTATTTTTCTCAGTATTGTATTCCTCTTAATTTAATTTTAAACGTTATTCTAGAACAATTCTTCAATATTGAAGTATAAAATTTAATTAATGTCATTTTAAATTAAATTGTTTTTTTTTTATTACAAGTGAACTAAATTAAATTTTCTTCCTTATTTGGTTTATAGTTCAAGAGTTTATTATATATACACTATATACTAATGTATAAAATCGTGAATGAAAGGGAAAAAAATATATATATATCGACATTTGTGTTAGCAATCAACCGGAATCTCTTAGATTCACAAGGAAATGTATAATTTTCATTATTTTGTTATATAAAAAAAAAAAAAGAGAAAGATTTTATACCGGATGTGAACGAGAAAAATTTTATAAAGGTATATGTATACATCATATACATTTTCGTCTTCCTTTATAATTTTTATTTAAAATTTGCATTTCAATTTCATAAATTAATTATATATGAGCTTGATGAGAAGTTTTTTTTTTTTTAATTATAAATCCTCATAAAGTTAACAATTGTGCTTAGAATTTAAAAAAAAATAATTTTTTTTTTTCATTAAAAAAAAATAAAAGTGCAAATGAGAAAAGGGAAATCATGATGTATAAAATTTCCATTGAATTTAGTCGCACGCTTTTCACTAAATACCTAGTTGACTCGCGTAAATAGACAGAAATGGAAATTATATGGCTGTATATTATGTGTATCATCAGTTAATAAAAAAATAATAAAAGCGATCGTGTACAACATTATTTTTCCCACAATGCGTATACTCTATGAGAGTGAAAGGTGATCACATAAATTTAAATGTTTCAATTCTTATGTCAGCAGACATTAATCTATATATTTATTTTTATTACTTATTTTCTCATTTAACTAATTTACCGGTTAAATTAAATTATGAATTTAAGATGATTAAATATTATTTAAGATAACTTTAATAAATAGTTAGAAGTTAAATTAAATGAGTTTATTTAGTAACTTTATGTTTTATTGTTGTCTGTGGTAAAAAAAAAAAAAAACCTTAATGAGTTTTTAGTTTAGCATTATGAAGTTGTCTTAATTTTATTTTCATTTACCAGACTCTTTTAATGACTTCCTAATTTGCTCTAATAGTCTAAGGATTATGTAAATTATTTTCTGTTTTATATCCTTTAATTATAACATCGTAAAAATAAGTTTATTTATATATAATTGTCTGTATATGATAAAAGTCAATAGTTTACAATTCACTTGATTGTTCACAGATATATTAAATAGTATTTGCAATAATAATATTTTTAAAAATATATAAAATTTAGTAACAAATAGTGAACACATATGTCAGTTGAGATGCATCTACACATCAATTCAATTTATAAAGATTGGGGTTTGTAGCAGACGAAAGTAGAACTCAGTTCTTACATTCACCCACTAACTGACTGACATTTGACCCTCTTCTTTTATTTACATTTTTTCATCTCATGATAATTTTAATAAAATATCAATTTTTTTATTTTTCATTTGTTAGAAAATTATTTGATTTTTTTTTCACATTAAACTTAAAATAAAAATTATTTATTTATTATTAATAATTAATAAATTTAAAAAAGATTGATAACTTACTGGTGATATTTCCGGATTAGCATCAGCTTGAACAAAATCACTAGATGCAGCAATAAATAATCCCCAGAGAAGCCACTGCAGTTCTTTAAATTTAATTCGGCCCATTTTTTTTTTTAAATAAATAAAATTAAATTATTATAAAAAAATTTTTTAAAAATGATTCACGTCACTAAAAAATAAAAATTATTTTCACTTTTCAAAAATTATAATTCAAATAAATTTTTTTCGTCTATAATAAAACATAAAAATAAGTGGACTTTAATATTTATTGTTATTATTTTTAGTATTGAAGTCTTTCAAGTTTGAGAACGGGGTTGAGACTACTGGAGATCGGAAAAGACGCGAGAGTTTTAGTTAGTTCTTCAACGGGGGATAACAGCACAAGAGAGCAAGAAGGGAATTAAGTAGCATAGGTGGGAGATTTGCTTTACGTAGGTCGGTGAACGTTAATGCACTCACGCTTATTTTTTAATTCAAACCGTAATCATTTTTTTTTCCTCTCGTTTTACTCTTCTAATTCATCTCTTTTCTTGTACCACTTCAATTAGTGGTACAATAAATATAGTGGGATGACTTTAATACTTAACATTTTACTTTACCTATTTTGGTTAAAAGTTGGGAAAAAAATATTATAAATTCTCATATTATAAGAAAACAAATCATTGATTCTGTGGGAAAAAAAATAGTGAAGTAACTGATTCAAATTATAGATAATCATCATTATAAATTATGTACTAAGTAAAGAATAAATACACTTATCAAATATATTTTGAGAACTTTTTTTTTTTCGAATTTACAATTTATAATTTAATTCACCTTCACCTTCTTTTTCATGTAATTTCAAACGATTGAGAATAAAAAATTATCCTTTCATTTTTTTTGACGATTATGAAATTACAAAGAATTACAATAATTGACTTTTGTGTTTTTTTTTTTACTTAAACAAGATGCATCAAAAGTATTTTTGATTTTTCTTTTATTGTAAATAATTTATTGGCCAGCAGTATTTGAACATCAATGACCTCCTTTCGATTGATCCGGAAAGAATCCGACCCACATATGTAAAAAAAACTTTCTTTCTCAAGTGATTAAGAAGATCCATCCTAGGTTGGAATGCAGCCGGACATCCTTTCACCTTTCTTTTAATCATCGACAAATCTTTTATATTTTTCTAAGCAAGAAGCCATCGCCACTCATATAACCAATTAATTTGTAATCATCTTACGTAAGATGCTGTATTAAAATTTCACGTGAGATAGATATATATCACCCGGTAAAAGTAAAAAAAAAAAACGTTATTTTTATAACATCTTCCCACTAACTTTTTTTCCTTACAATCTTGTCATATACTTTTCTTTTCATTCATGGAATTTAATCAAACATTATATAAATTTTTATACATATATTATCAATGACACAAATTCTTATAAAAATACTATTTAATAATCAAAATATGAAGATTTTCTCTTTAAATGTTAACTTTTCTTTTTTTCATGTTTATTTAATAATTAAAAATTTACTATCTTCTTGAATCGATCACGCGTACGTAAGCCATGGAAAGAAAATAAAAATTAACGAATAAATAAGTAAAAAAATAAAGACAAATAATAATAGATATGTGGAAGCGTCATGGGAAAAAAAATTTGTTCGTTAGCCGTTTCACAGCTTCGACGAAAGAGAGCGGAAGTTAATGTGTAAGATTTTCACGGCGATTGCTATTATAACATAATAATCTTATTCGCTGATGATAATAAAATATAAAAGTATACACTTGTATTTATTTAAACAAAAATTTTTTTTTTATTATAGTAATAGTATTTCATTATTATTCTTACAAAATTTCAAAAAAATTAGCAAAAAAAAAGTAAACAAATAAATAAAATAATTTCAATTTTTTTTTCTATTTTTGTAACCAAAAATATTTTTACAACACAAAATAATTTTCATATAAAATTAAGGCCATTGTCACAATAAATATAAAACCACATTAAAAAATTATATCTTTTCCTTACATATATATATTTTTTCTTTAAATATATATCCTGTTATTTTTTTTCGTTTTTAAATTTCTTTATTACTATTATTATTATTATTGTTATTATTATTATTATTATTACTATATAAATCTAAGTTTGTGCTCTTCTTTTATGTCCTTCAACAAAAAAAAGTTTCAATGAAATAACAATAGAGATAATTGCTAAGACAATTTGTGGACAGCCGTCGTGTTGATGTTGCAAAAGTAATCAACGGAACGGCGCATTTTATGCGAATGTGCGGGTGACAACCCAACCAATGTGGTGTGTTAATAATTAAGGAACAAGTGGATGTATAAGGATCGTAATGACAAAAACCACAACAATAAGGACCATCTTCACAACTGTCAAAATGCTTAATATATTTTTTTTACTTCACATAAAAAATACTACAAAAAAATAATGATAATTTTTACTTAAAAAATAAAAGTAGTATTTAATACAACAAATAATATTCGGAAAAAATTGAATGTAAAACTGTTCTGATGATTAGTTGAAGATTTAAAAATTTTATTATTGCAGGAGATCTAGTATTTAATAAAATAATATATATTTAATTATATATATAACAAAAGTCATCAAGTGTGAAGTAACCGATGTAAAGGAAATTACTCGAGACATTCTTTCCTATCTCATTACACTCTTAAGATGATGCAACTTGCTACTTATTCTGAATGAATCTTTTATATTGCCATAAATAATATTTTATATCGAGCTTCCTGGTTGTACTGTAGATGTAAAGATAAAAACTCTATATTTATAAACAAAATACATTCAACTTTAAATTTTTTCATGCAGTATTAAATTTCTCAATTTTTGAATGAGTATATATTTTTTTAAAAATTGTATTACACAAAGTAGTACGCTGTCAATTATAATAAATTGAGTTTAATTTTTTATTTTTGTTAATAATATGAAAATATTTTAATTTCATTTCTCTATTTTATTGTGTTCTATTTATGTTACGGAATTTTAAATTTAACATTAATGCAGAAAATTATATTTTATTTCAATAATTTAAAAGTAAAGTAAATTTTTTAAATTATTCTAAATTTTACTTATTTTTTATCATTATATTTTTCTGATGATTGTAGACAAGAGTTAAAATAATATTTCAAATTTAAATACTTTCCCGGTTATAAGAAATGGTGCAACGTACTTAATTTTATTGGTTTTTAATACCGATGTAATTAAAAAGAAATAAAAGTGATATTAATTATAATTGTAATAAAAAGATAATAATGATAATACAGTGATAGAATAATTATTGTAAGGATAAAAGGTTTAAATCAATTAAAAGCATAAATGATATAATTAGATATCTTTTAATTAAATTCTGACGTAGATTGTTTTTTAACAATCGAGTTAATTCAAACTCTCGAGCTCGAAAACAGCGGAAAGTTTTGGGGCTGACCCGCAAGGTCAACCGTTTTCCAGATTTTTTTTATTCAGTTAAGTTTTGTTAAGTGAATAGTATTAGAAAAATTATTCAATTTCATAAACTATAAATTTTTTTTTAATATTAATTAAGTAAACGATTTTTATAACTCATCCAAAAGTTCCCATAATAGAATTCAGTCAAAAACCGCATAGAAACCCACTACGTCTATTGTATTTTATGCGGTTTTTGACCCATTTGATTGAATTTTATGGGAACTTTTGGGTATAGGGGACTGCATGGCGCTGATGATGATGGCGTTTTTCTTCTTGCATTCGTTACATAACCCATACAAAGTCGCCGAGCTTCGAAATTTTCCCATAGATCAGCCGATGCCTGGTTTGCGATGATTGGCCAATAAATAGCTAACTATGCTGGCCCGTGCATGGTGAATCATTGGCAGCCATCTTTTTGCTCATAAAAACGGCGCACAATTAACCGCCGTTCGTTGACCAATGGTTTGATCGAGTGCTCTTGATACCAAGCTTTGGCTGATGATTGATTGCCACGATTGGCCAATGCTTGCTGATTGTCATGCTTGGTATACCGTTATCATCCGATATTTAGCCGATCTTCGGCCGATGCTTGAAAATTGGCAGCCATTCACGACCCAGTAATGGGCCGATTCTGTTTTTTTGTATGGGATAAACCAGTATAATACCGATTCCACAAAGATGTATAAGATACTATTTCATATCTTACCATAATTTTTTATACGTTTTCAACGCATCAAAAGTATCTGAATTCGCTAAAAAAAAAAAAAAAAATTCCAATTGGAAAATAACAATGCCATAGAATTGTTCAAATAATTTCGGATTAAGATACTCATATGTGGCACCAAGTCTCATGGCAACATGCTGTATATCATCAGTATAACGTTTTGAAGAGAATCGCGCAAAGAAATTAAAGCCGAATATTTTTCGGTATTGATGTGCAGATACCCGCTAGACTACAAACTACTTTTTTATTTTAACGTGAGCATTCGAGTTGTATACGTTTAGATTTTCCAACATTTTTTTTTTTTATTTTATAGATAAATTTTTTTTTTTATAACCAATTTTATTGAACTGTTATAGTTATACGACTGCGTCATTATCTTTTTTAATTGGTCGAGCAGTATATACAGAAGATCATTTATAATTTTAATTAGTTTTAAAAAAAGTTGTTCAATAAAACAGATCAAGTAGTTGAATTAAAATGATGTCAAAAACTGTATTGATGATTTTTATTGTTGAATTGCTCTTCACAGTCGTATTAATGGAGAATTCAATGATAGATTGCGGAGCATCTGATACACATGTATGTATGATGATTAATGATAAATAATGTATTGTAGAGAAAAATAAAATTAAAATTTTTGAATTAATGTATAATAATAATTATGGGCTATTCTTGATAAAACATTATTATTATTAATTTAAAAAATTGCATGTTTTTATGGAAGAATTTAAAAGGATTTAATTAATAATTTTACATACCTGAACGCGAACGATCAATATTTAATATCTTGAGTAGTAAGGTGTAATAAAAGTATGACGATTTTCATCAATTTTATGCATTAGCTCTTATTAAAATCATTTTAAAAATATCAGGCCACGTTCTGAGCAATAAGAGCTTTTGTTATAAGAATGATCATTATTTATCTCTATAAAAATATTTAAAATCAAAACAATCAGCCAATTTTTGTTATAAAAAATAAAACCTTAAGAATTAACTTTTTACATGCAAATGAAATCTGGTTTTGGCGGATTGTATATTTAATTTATAGATTTAAAATGGCATAATTTACTCATTAAAATATTTTCTATGTTAATTATGTAGTGTACTAAAAATAGTGACTGCTGTTCTAATGCGTGTTTGCCGATGGGGACTAATAATATCAATGTTTGCACGGAAAAACCGAAAAGATATCGTAGATCAGTGGCGACAGAACGACTTTGTTCAACAGCCGGTCAAGTTGTACGTATATTTTGATCTATTATATACAATAAAAATTAAGTGTCACCCTGGTGCAAATTTTTCGGACTTTTCTCTGAAAAACTCTGAAAAAGTCTTTAGAACTTTAGAACAGAGTTTTTCAGAGAAAAGTCCGAAAAATTTCCTCCAGGGCACTATTCATTGATAATCTGAATATGCAAATTCATTAACTGAACATAAGCAGAAAGATAATCAAACTTGATTAAATATTTGGTTATCAATAATATGAGTGATAATTAATACTTCATGTGACTATACTAATACAGTTGAATAAATTACAAAAAATATTGTAGTGTTTAGGTAACAGCGAGTGTTGTTCCAAATGGTGTTTTGTGACTAGATCAAATATGATGGGCTTTTGTATGGGAATCTAAAGATGCCGTTTACATTAGAAAGAGGAATGAAAAAAAATATTATTGTTTGATTGTATTCGATTAATAAATGAAATATGTAATAATATAATAAAGAACATTTTAACAAAATTTTTTTTCAAATTGAATTATAAATATTTTAACCCCCTTTGAGTGTGGTTTTTGTACGCCTTAAATACAAAGTCTTTGGAGCTGCTTTTTACTAAAGTAAAGCCGCTATTTTGCAAAATACTCACATGCATGAAATCATTCTAATAACTTGAAGGATGTGTTGATTTTGCACACCTCGAACGCGAAGCGGAGAGGTAGTGCTCTACTGTCGCCAAATGTCAAAGCAGGGTTGTCGCCAACTTAAATCACCTTCACTATTTTTTGTGTCTGTTATGGGTTCTTGTAAACTTAAAAATTTTATTTATATACTGATTCGGCCTCGCCTCAGGTAAGTAATTACACGTGCGCGGTGGAATGTCTTATTTTTTTGGTTCATGCGTAACATACAATATCGTGAATTTAGTTACGTAGTCATTCATGAAAATAGAAAAAGTCAATCCTACCAAAAACAGATTCTCTGTATAAAATCGCGCCAAGTACACGTTTAAAATTTTTTACAATTAAAAAAAGATTTTTTTTACAAAAAAAATGAATCAAATCGAAAAAATACCAAGTACCTAAGACAATTCGAAATCATAAACTACAATTTCATAGAATTCAAAAAAAAATTAAAAAAAAAAAATTTCAATGTACTTGGTGTGCGTTACTAAATTTATTCAAGCAAAATAAATTTCTAGAATTGATTTCGCATATCAATTATTTTCTAATAAAATTGAATGATATTTTTTTTTTTTTCAGTATATAGGCACACCAAGTACATTGAAATTTTTTTTTTTTAATTTTTTTTTGAATTCTATGAAATTGTAGTTTATGATTTCGAATTGTCTTAGGTACTTGGTATTTTTTCGATTTGATTCATTTTTTTTGTAAAAAAAATCTTTTTTTAATTGTAAAAAATTTTAAACGTGTACTTGGCGCGATTTTATAGAGAGAATCTGTTTTTGGTAGGATTTGTCTTTTTTTTGTCGTGTTGATTGTTAATGATATTAATAATATACACTATTAGAAATCGATTTATAGTTTAAACCGCTGCTGCTGCTGGAGCTACTGGTGGGACTATCGCTGCTGCTGCTGGAAGAGTTGTGGTGGTGGCGGTAGCTGCCAGTAATTTGGGTTGGCCTGTGGAAAAGGTGGCTGATAATAATATTGAGCACGTCCACGGGCCAACCTATTGTACGCTCGAATGGCTGCATCAGCAGCCGTTTGAGCTTCAATGAGCTCCCTTTCTTCTGAAAAAAAAAATCCCATTAATTAATACGATTTCGATAAATTTGAAAATTGACGTTGATAAGTTCATATATACACGAAAAAAAAAAAATTTACAAATTACTATTTGAAATTATAACCCGGAACCCGGTTATCAAGATGGGGAATTTTAACATTCAAGTAGTAAATTTTATCATACGTGTCGTCTATTTTCTAAGTATCAGTTACGATTTTTAAAGTTCAAATAGTAATTTTTCTTACATAGACAATAAATTTTCATACTTATCCTGTAATTATTCACGTTTGAATCATAAACGAAAAAATTACTATTTAGAATGATGGTATTTACTGATCAGTTTATCATTATATTACTTGTCATTCTCAATTTATATAGTTCATTTTTTTCCGTATAAGTTCATATATATACATACATACACTTTATATATATATATATATATATATATATATATATATATATTTATATATATTTATATATGCAGAATACAAAGCTGCCTTGGCTGAAAAATTATTTGTTTGATAAAAAATTTTCTTCGATTAACGCACTTATTATCGGTATGTGTAAAAATATATATGAATAAATGTACATATCTTTACACAAATGGAAAATGAGACTATCTTGGCCAAAAGTAATTTAATGCCAAACAAATAATTTTTGATCCAAGGTAGCCGTTTATTCTGCATCAATATATATATATATATATACATATGAATGACAACGAGTGTACTTACCGTTGAAATTTTCTCTGTTGCTCATCGTTTTCTACGACAGTTACTTG